>LUCH01017944.1:0-21311 GCA_013368495.1 Paragonimus heterotremus
TGTGTGCGGACAGCAACGATAGTAGGGATGGTCAACGTTTGAGTTTACATGAAACGGCGACTGTCATCATTTTTAGGAAACAATTTGTGGAACAATTTGTGGAACAATTTGTGATCACTCGGGTTGAACTGCAAGTTTTGATATCCGCTGCTTTGGAGAAAGCATGCAACTTTGGACTCCGGCTGCGCGACAATACTTGAGACGATTTGGTAGGGTCAACAACGTGGCCTGCTCCCATGATGTAGCAACGGCGCGTTATACAACACGTTTGCCTTAATGATCTGTGCCTACTCGTTTAGTTACGGTTAACACAAAGACGGATCCCCGTAATGAAAACTATAATTGCTAAATGTTCTCTCGGGACTACAAATAATAATGCATCGTTAGTAACAATAATCAAGCCGCACACTCTCATGACAATGGTGTCCTCCGTTTAATTCGGTGGTTTCCCAACGGATAGAGCGAAGTCAGATATGAACTGTCACTTGAGTAGGCCATATCAGGAATGACCGCTCCTGCAGCAGACAACCGGTGGAAAATTAAATCAGTAAACAAATGTGAGGCGGGTAATGTGTTTGAGTCAATTATCAGGCGGGCGACAAAATTGAGTAACCCAGACAGTGGAAACAGGTTTTCTCGTTTCGGCGACCGTCAAATTTACCTCGACATTGTGATGGGAACTTCTCTTGTCCAATGTGCCACAAACATTGCCATCGCACTCATGTTGTCCGGTAGGAAATGATTGCTTTCATGTACCACTTCCATGGTTCCGACCGAATCGAAAACCATTTTCTTCTGTGAATGCGAGGATAGATTTTCGTTAAACGTTGTGGGAGGCTGCATGCAAACAGGAATTGTGCTACCTTGAATGGAATCACTTAGTGCGGTCGCGCGCAGTTTGATTTTCCGCTTCTCAAGTGCCCCAAAAGAGTTTAGTCGGAGCATTCAGGGATCCCCAAAAAACCGCTCGTGCTACCAGAAATACGTCTATCCTGCCGAAACGTCCAATTCTGCCAGGCTATTGAGATAAGCATTAGATGGTGATTTTCGACTATGTTACACTCAGATTACATTCCGCAACTGTTGTTAGTGTGATTGACAGTCGAAGTTATTGCGCCGCAGTTGCTGTTAATTATCCTAGAACTCTTCTATCTATCTTCTTACACAATCAAACATGCAAGTGACTTTCAGAAGCATACATATACAAAATGTTTGGGCTAATTCACTGAGCTTCCAGAGACCTGACAGTTGACTTATGAAACAACTCCTCACATCTTTGCCCCCAAGGAGACCTGGCTTTCGACATACATCGATGAAAGTGAACTAAATGTTCGTGATTACCCCGTGTATCACGCGGATTCTCTTAGGGGATAGTGCGGAGCTCTGAAGTCGTCCCTAACCAGAGTCTCCCGACACCCGCAGTCATCGAAAATTCCGTCCTCTGATAAATCTAACGCTCCAAGGCTTGTACTAGCTAGCCGCGGCTAATACGCTCCTAGTCGAGGTTGTATCTCCCTCTCCCTCATGTAACACCTCGGACAAAGACGGTCCAACTGAATGTTTACAAAACTTTCCGGTATTTCACTGTTTTTGAGCATATCCGCGGCTTCAATCCAAGTAAGATAAGCCGGATATCTGCGTTCCATTCTGACCGTGACGGCGGATTCTACGCATCCTTGTAAATGCTGACACGACAGACCGCGCGAACACGACATTTCATCACCCCGGTGCGGCATCGCTGTGATCGGATCTTCTTTCAGCTCGACTTAACTGTCACAAATGCTAGTCGCCTGGTGAACAAGTTAGTCCTAACGCCGTCTGTTGCGTTCAGCAACCGCTGGTTACTGATTTCAGGTCTAATCTTCTACTAGTTGTGGTAATCGTCAAAGTATATGTAGCCTAAAACTTTGATTAGGCTGAACTTGACAGCCTTGCTTCACTTGGTTCACTCCTCACTAATTGGGATGTTGCGCATCTGGAGTACCACGCGCTGCAGAACGCGGTTCAGAGGGAACATTTTTGCTCTCACATTGGAAAACGTGAACTCTCTCTCCTGTTTCACTCCTTCCACGTAGGATAGTCGTCAGTGTGGAGGTGGCTCCCGCCTGTCTTGGGAGGCATAAACCCGAAGGCAATGGGGAAGACGATGGCGCTATCCCCACTGTAAGAAATGAGTGTATGCGGGAAATTCGCGAACTCACTAAACTGGAATGAGGAGAGTTCCTACTTAAGGCTCGTAGAAGGGAAAATTTCCTACTTGAATATATTCGTAGATTGGTGAGTTATAGGACCTCAAACACTTCTGCATGAAACTTCAACGATGAGACATTTTTGTGACTCTCGGGTAGTTGTTGAGGGACGTTTTTCTGTTGTGCATAACGTCACACTGTGGAATTCGCATTCTAGTTCACCTTCGAGAAGCTTTTGTCAACCACTCTCCACTGCTGACCTCCTCGTACTGAACTACCACTTCCTGTTGTTCAGGGTGGAAGAATACAATGTGGCTGCTGTATATAACAAGCACTGTAGGGCACTCAATGTAGCTACTACTAGCCTGGAAAAAACCCCTCATGGGTTGTACAAACAATCGACCCTTACTGGTGTTCTACCTAGTGAGTGAATGAAAGCTACGGCCAACTCAACCTGGGCGACAGGCATTCCCCTATTGGTTATGGGTCGATCAGTTTCACTAGCATTTCTTGCGGGGAGATTGAGCTTTTCAAATGGCGCATCTCTACACAATCTTCAGAAAACTGTTTTTTATCCCCCACGCAACATGACTATTTCTGGCTTGCCATGTACAACATACGTTCATCCTCGCGGATAGCTCATCGGAAAACAGACAGATATTTCATTTTAGGCGCCTTCTTCTTCGATTTCACCAAGGCATTCCACGCAATCCTACACGGTCGTCTCAAGCAGGAACACAGAGTAAATAGCATTCAACGAGAAATAGTTCTGTGGATTATCTCCCCTTACGAGATGAAGCTTTTAGCGTTTGAACCGGGTCATACCTTCGTCTAACTTCTTAATTTCTGCAAGGATTCCTTAATGGTCAGTCCTGGGTTGTATTTAGCTTTTCAATCGCATTATTGCATTAGTGAATTGGCAAAGGAAGTGGGAAACAGTGACCTTCGAGTGTTCTGTAAAGCAGCACATGGAATCCCACAACCATGTTTGGCAAAGCTGGAACCTGAAGAGCAGGTGCAACGAACTGGGGCGGAAAATTGAGAAGGAGGAGAGTTTTGAAACTGAAAGCAGATACAACCGAGTTTGCAGCCAGAAGAACAGTATTGCAGGGCTTTGAGTCTCGTTATGGGAGAAATCTACGTCTACAATCCAGTAGACTGCGCTTTATCTGTAGTTCAAGAAGATGATCCCTCAAACCGCTCGTTCTGCCCATATTAAACACCGATTTGCACTGATAGTCAGGCTTTTTGGTAATCACCAAAGTGAGAAGTAGTCCACCCCAAATCTCTTGGAAGCCTCACGAATAAACGTACAGTTCCGTCTGGTGTGTATTATAGGGCGTACTTTTTAAACCACCCCCTTGAAAAGTACTTTGGTGACGCTGTGTTTCTGACGAAAGGGGGGCCAAGAAGCGTAGCCATTTTCCAACTGAGACCAAAATAAGCTATTGTAGAGAAAACTGAAACAGGAGAGATCCCACTGCTCGTGAAAGTGTTTGGGGAAGCCAAAGTGTTGTTAATCTTCCTTACGTTTGTATTGACGCCAGCTAAGGTCGACAGCGAATGCGCAGCGGTCGTCACTACGTCTTCCTCCACCAGAACCGACTAGAGAGGAATGTCAGCCAGACAGTAGGTAGTATTCAACAGGTATCGAACATACTTCACCATACACTTTTCAGCAATGAATATAGGCTTATTCGTCTGACCAACGGAACGAGATATTCAGATGGCTTTGAAGCATAGATGGGGGAAGTGAGTGTACCGAATGACAGTCAAGCTTTGAAGTGTTCGCGAACAGATGTAGCGAAGGCAAAATCTTGGAAGAAGGACCAGTAATGAGGAAAAAGAACAGAAGCGGACGAGGGTTATAACCCTGCGCTGCACCATGGAAACTGCCTTGGCAAGGGGCGCAAGCACACGATGCGCACACAACAGTGGCGATTGACAACATACGACTCCAGTCAAGTAAAAAGGTTACGCTACGCACTGTAGTGGTAAAGCATGTCAAGCGGAACAGAGTGGTATGCTTGATGAAACGGTTTACCAAAGTCGGGGTAAAAGCCATCGACGCAAATACCCTGCTCAGCTGATTTCGTCCACTGGTTAGCGGCTCCCAGTAGATTCATCGTGTGAAAACGGCTTATTCCAAAAGTATATGGCTCAGCAGTGAAGGGATGACGAGATGAGTACTGGTGAAGCGAGTCATACAACAATGTCTCTAATACTTTAGGCAAGCAGGACCTTATACATGTTTGATGGTAGTCAAAAAGCTAGTTGTGATTATCACCCTTGAAGACAGGAACTGTAAAAGCTAGCTGCTGGGTACCAGGCCACTTGGGGTAGACTGAGTAAATTACAGATTGGAGGACTTACTAGGCTGTTCTGCGGCCTGACGAAGTGCTTCGGGTGGACTGAAATCAAAACCGGCAGAGCTACCTTGGAGGCACAGAATCTTTCAAAAAATGGCTGCCAATGAGTTATCTTCTGAGTTGGTGTCATCCATCATTTGAGCAGTACTAATGCAAAGAGATGGCTTTTTCTGTGCAAACCTGATACTATGAGACTCCACCATCAAAGTTTATATGTCCTTTAGGACCCAAGAGCTGTGGTAATCCAGACTTTGCTTTCCAAGTTTAAAGTGGATATCGAAGTACGCTTTTCGGACCATCAACTACTATAGCAGTTAGCTGTCGTCATTGAAAGAGATCTTTTCGGATAGGCGCGATGCTTTGGTTACTGTTTGGCGTATAAGCAGTGCAATCACCCTTAGAATGGTATTTATGACGACGCACCTACTCATGCCTTTCTTAATGCTTCAATATACACACCTTCCTTTGTGAGCAGTAAAAAATGACTCGTACGCTCCAGAACAACAGAGTAGATATAAAGTCCAAGAAGCGTGGGATCACCAGCGAACATTGAGTAAGTGCATGTGTACTGTGTGGGACGTGTTATCGAGGCAAATAAGAGTACACCATTGTCTAACGGGCTCGGATGCACGTCAGCCATGCAACTTAGCGTGCACGTTCGTTGTCTTGCTTTCATACACACTTCTATGGACTTAGCATGACAAACCTGTTCCCAGGCTAATCGCTGTTGCGGTCGTCGCAATCAGGGTAGGCTTGAATGTTCAACTGTTGCGGTGACATGGTGGTATCTCGTGCTTTCGAACCGTCAGTGATGTGGACCCTTTAACCACCGAGAACGAGAAGTCAAATTCGTACTAAACCTTAGCCATTAAATGGGGACTTTGTTTACCTACGCCTATTCTGCGATAGTTCCCACGGCCACTATTGATAGAGCATATCAAGCTCATGCTTCAGCTGAAACTGAACGTGATCATGGCATGTTTCCTTGCCTCGAGAGTATAATGGCTTCACGATAACCGTCTACTCGTTTCTCATCGGTAAAAATATAGCCACTGTCCAAGGATGTGCGACCACTCGGCCGGCTTGCAAAATCTGACAAATACCCAGCTAATCGCAGTATTTTAATTAGGTGGAAGAAGCGTGATGCCGTGGAGCCATCAGAACTGATGTTTAAAAATCCAGGGAAGTTCAGTTCCTGGAGGTTGAAGTCACTCACCAAAAAGATATGAGAATAGCATCGTGAGCTGGCAATATCTCAACCTGCAAGATGAGTACTTTACCTGCACAATCATTAAACACAGGCTTGTACAACAATCCGACAACTAAAACTCACCGTTGGTCAAGCAGATATGGCAGCAAGCTGCTTCACAAGTCACAGCAAGGCTCGGTTTTTCTCACAGAAAAGCCTGAATCGAGATGGCTACATAGAAGGTTGCCCGAAATAGCAGCATAACGCCACCCTCGTGATCAGAGTCCAGAAGAGAGGCGGTATGCTTATACTCAATTACTGCAATTACTCGGCACCTTAGAGCAGATTAGCGGTCACGAAACTTACTTAGTTCACTGGGCATGCCAAGTGGGTTAGCGTGTGATGGACAGAGTTGAGAATGAGGAAGTGCGTGCTGGGCCAGTAATGTGAATGATATACATCATTCATAGGGACACTAACAGAACTACTGCTGACCCTGTTAGAGTCAGTTGAAGGTCATTTCCTTGTGGAGTCAAAGCAATTAAGGGCACTAATTACTGACCAGCACGAACACCCTTATCCAATTTCAGTTCTCAACGTCCCTCCGTGGAACGACCGAGTGATAACGACACTCCGTTTGGAAGGAGACGACGTCTGTGGCAATGGATCTGTCGTCTACATGTTGCCGTAGCTTTGGAAGTAGTAGCTAGGCTAAGGGGTGATATTTTTCAGGCCCACGGTCCAAATGGAAGTTACTCTGAGTAAGCCGGATGTGTATATTGGCGAGTTCAATCGTGCAAGCCAGTGATTTCCAGCAATTTTCACGATACCAAGCTCGACCTCGTCGGAGTCCAGAACTACCCTAACGATAACGTTTCGAGATGGATTAAAATGTGAAGGTTCTATCGTCGGTATCCATATCCCCTGCCGTTCGGCCTACATAATGTCTGTTAACACCCTGATTACGAGGGCACCGAAAAGATTGTAGGAAATCAGAAGTACCACACCAATGTCTTTAACAGGCGCTGGTGCGTTTTGTGCAGGTCATGGCTTTCAAAAATGCACGCACAAAAGAAGTCTCGTTAATAATGCAATGGAAGACGGATGGAACCATT
The DNA here is from genome assembly GCA_013368495.1 of Paragonimus heterotremus. Classification (NCBI taxonomy): domain Eukaryota; kingdom Metazoa; phylum Platyhelminthes; class Trematoda; order Plagiorchiida; family Troglotrematidae; genus Paragonimus; species Paragonimus heterotremus. Next base: position 6,863 of record LUCH01017944.1, read on the forward strand.
TGATACCCATGGGCGTGCACGATCCCTAACTGAGCTTACGATTGTGCTCATAGCAGAGATTCAGATAGCCTTCAATACCGTGGTGGAGATCCTGCACGACCAAGGGGTCCTGCAGTTTAAAAACGATTTTTTCGGTTTTATTCCACGGTTGGCACTGTTGGCCAGCTTGGGAGCCCAGTGGTTAACGGCAGTAGATTCAAGGACATAGCGATGCGCATTCAAGCATTGCACCCTGCTGGTGTAAGCTACAACGGTCGGCTTAGTCAACCCACAGATAGAAGGCGGCGTGACAACCACTTTTGCAGTAATCTGGCAAGCAGATCTACACAGGCCACAAACTAATTGAATGCAATCAAACCAAATTGCGATCAATAAGATTTAAGTATCATCACGCATGCCGAAGCTCGTCACGTCAACCCCGGTTAAACAACGGGCGTCCTGAATGGCATGATCCGTGAAAGAGACTATATTCCAGATGGACTCGCAGTTCGACCGCTTCGTCCTGATAGAATACAAAGTTCGCGTGAGTACTCCCAAACGTATTAACCAAAACGAAAACTTCCAACTTTCATAACGGCCAAAAATTAGGACAAGCCAGGTTGACGTTCGTAGAGTTACATCGGGTAGCAGCTTCTTTTGGGTGTAGACTGATTGACAGCCAAACAGATAGTTAAAAGAGGTCGGTAACCATGTTTTTAGAGAACATTTCATCGCAACAAACGTATGATGATTGTTGAAGACTATAGGGTATTATACGAATTTTCATATCCCGCCTTACTTTTATATGCAGTTTGCACCACCTTTTCCTGTACAGAAAGAACATCACTCGTTTGAATTTATTCTGCTTAGCAATACACTTTTGGTGCGCGCGTCTCGTCTCCTTGGTGTTCCTCTTCCGCATAAATTGAAATTGCCTGTGGCAATCTATTCGGCGACTGCGTTTTGAGCTGAATGTTGGTGCTTGTACTTTTGTATCATGTTTGTCCTCTGCAAGACGCTTGTTCCTTAACGCTGCGGTTTCAGTGATTTGTACATACGGTATTCCTTCGGTGTCGTAGTCATCGTACTGTTTGATAGCGTACAACAATTTAGCAGCTGCTCAACAGTTCTTTGGCAGGGCAAACTGGGTCGATTGAAGATGACAAAGCGCATACGCAACTGAGGCTTTCGTATGAATTGGCTTTAAGGTTGCCCTAAAGGGAAAACGGTTATTCACTGTTTTTTAAAAAATTTTCTTGGAAATGTTAAAATGGAAAGTTCAAATAAAGGAATGACATTCCGTCAGTTGTAAATGGGCAGTGCTGGTGAAAAGATTGGAATACATCAAACAAGTGCCAAAAGTACCAGGCTGGTGATCAAATCATTTCCCACCATGTTAGAGAAAACAACCCGATATTGGCGTTAGACCGCTTTTTCAAATAATATGAACGCGCTCAGTGAAATTTTCCAGGTGAAATACGTCACCCTTCAGCCTGAGAGTGCTAAATTTTACAGTGTTCCGAAAATGTCGTTGAAGTGGAACTATACGAACTTACAATGTTGGCACTGCATTTGAGCAAGACTGCTAACACATTTGATGGTGCAACATGTGTGACTACGTTCCCAGTTTCTTTGTCCATACGGTATTTATACTAATCCTTCTTGTTTGCGGCATTTAAGGTAGATATTAGTCGATGAAACGTTGTTCTCATAGTTGAGTGAAAAGGAGCATTATAATATCGTTGTTTCCATATTCAGTGTATATGGAACGGCGTAAAAAGTGTATTAAGTCCCACTGTATCCCCGAGACTCTTCAGAAGTAAATTCGACCCACTCTACTGCATTGTTTCCAACTAGATTGAGGTCGCGTCGCGTTCACACGAAACAGTATACGGAAACAGATTAGCTCAAGCTACCTGCCGATCACTGAGAGGTATACATATCGGTCAGTCAAAACTAGATATTTAGAACGCCATCAACCGCGATGCTGAAAAATATTTCAACCAATATAGCAATTAAATGAATCAAACATGATGAATAGCATGAGCCCCAAACGCTTCAAATACAAGTTGCTCATCACTTCCGCATGTGTTCGTTCTCCATATTGTTTGCTGACAAAGACATTCAAAAGGAGCAGTCACTAGTGTGAACGCATACTGCATTCCGTTGAGGGAGTTTTACAGCGCTGTACATGTTATTTTGCACTATTTTATAGAGTCACGTGAGACCCACGGTCTGTATCTACCATATTGTTTGGTAACCGACATGCCACGCATTCCTTGAGGGTACATTCTACCTTAACCATCGCCTGTCTTTTATTTGTTTGAGTAAACTACATCGAAAAATACTGGCACAGAATGCCCGCATACTCATGCCTCTCACCATCTCCCAGAACATTGTTCAACTTGTAAGTTGTGTCACATTATTTTAGAAGATATAGTGCTAGACAGATCAAGATATTCGATAATCCATTGACGTTGTTTGCATATCTGCTGGAAATATTTATTTACCGACGAAAAAGTTTCCCGTGGTTGTTTTGTTTATTCACCACGCTGCCTTTTCCATCTACTTAAACATAATCTAACATGTAATATTACTGCGTTCTTTTTGTTTAATATAATGCCGAATAGCGGTGCTACAAATAGCCGCTGAAACTCTCTTTCTGGGCAACAGACTCCAGCTTGTCATGAGATGACAGACCGAATGGACCCTGTGAACTGAGCCCTCGTCTTCAAACACGTAAAGTATTCGTTGAATTCGTTTACATATTTTACGAAATTAGCCAGCTACCGACGTTCAAAATATTGCGGACGCCTGGTCACGCCAGTGGGTTCCTCTTCCAATTCGCTGTTGCTGCAGGACCTCGGAAACAGTAGTATAAAATAGTCATATTGCGCAGCTGCATGCAACGTAGGAAAAACAGTTTTCAGCTGCCGCATCTGTTTGTTTGAAATGCGCGCTATCGTTGGATTGGTTCAGGAAGCCGTTGGATGAATGGTTGAGATCATGTTGGCTTCTGTCCATAGGTTATTCTGGAACCAGGATTATAGTGCCGTTACTATCCTCCATTCTATACACAAGATTTTTTGTGACCCTTATAATAAACGTCGTTTTCTTGACTAAATCTCGTTTAGATTAGCACTATACTCTCATTAACTAGGTCTCTTTCATCATTACCGTCCAAACCCTTTTTATCATCTGATACCTTATTCGTGTTCACTTGTGATGGCCTTTCTTTTCTGCATCAGTCCGATGTTCAACTCTCAGGTGCTCAACAGCTAGAAGTTACCGTTACCAAGCGTCTTACTTCACACACACTACTCCAGCCGTTCGCACAAGTGAGAAAAATAGGTGATATTCCGACAAGTGCCTGGAATCGGCGTTGCCGAAGCTCCAGAACGCATTAAAACAACGATCCACACTCAAATGTGACCTGCCGCAGGATACCCCAAAGGGCCACAACTTGTCTAACGTTCTGCAGTCGACGCCTGAGTATCCAAAGACGTACGCGCACAGGCAAATGGGCCAGCAGATAATCGGAGATCGAGCGACCTCAGCGGTAAAATATCTGGTGCGTTCACTTCATCCATCCAACCTATTGTAGCAACGATTAATGCACGGCAAGCGCTATATTGACCGGCATCCATGATCGCTGGACCTTATCCAGCGGCGCTCACCCCGTCATATTCAACCACTGTTCGACACAATTTTCCCAGGCTCCGTCACCATACCTTATAAGGGGGTTTCTGTCCTCAGAAGGGTAAAAATGCTCGCCAGAAGCACAGTATGCCGGTACGAAACTCTCAAGCCCGCGTAGCTGACTGATGTAGCTGAACGTATTCCCGCTTCCACGATGGTGCATAACAGAAGTTGGAGAAATTGAGACGGATAAAATGATCCATCATTGAGGCATAGGTCCAAAAACCAGTATACTTATGATGTTCATTGAGATATAGATTGTACTAAATCGTTCCAGCCCCAAAAAGGGGAGGAAACGTGGCAACACCGTTCACTTGAAAACCGAGTAGAAATCAGGCCATAAGAACCTAAATACATAGAACGAAACGATTATCACGCGTGACCGGCAAGACGTAAATCGAATAAAACGAGACGTTTACATGTGCCAGTCAAGCGCAGAGGGGATCAGATTAAACGGTCACGTTTGGCATTCATGGTGATAGAACAGATCACGTTAAACGAGATATCTGGAAGCAAAAGCTAGAAAACAGCCGAGGATGATAATCCAGGATATATTGTGATTTTTCAAACTACGCTCAAAATGTACATTACCTCCGCAAAATTTATGCACCATCAGAGAATCACAACGTATGTTTTGATCAAGTCCGAATGATTCCAAAGGGGCTGCCTCCCCATGCGAAGCGATGCTGTGCTGAAGCCTTCAAGATTTACATACAACACGCCTGTGTTAATCACAGTGATAGCAAAACCCTGTCTGCAGTGTGGCATGGATTGATAAATAACCCCAGAAACAGACGCGTCTTATCTACATCAGTCTCATCCCCGCTTAATAGGCAAAAGATTAGATCAATCAATTCAGATGCAGCGGAGAATGACATAACCACGTCATATCTCATGTGATCTCTGTTCCTCTGTTGAGGTGACTTCGATTACAACACGCGTTAGGAAGACCACCCGAGGTGGTTGAAACGTAGAGTATCACAACTTACTCATAACGTTGTGTTATTCTCAATCAATTTATCAATACGCTCAATATACTCCCAAAGCCTGTCGACAGAGCGGGACTCAAGTTGTCGTATTTTGGATACAACGAACGCCTATTAAATTCTGAGCCCGTTGAGCAGCCGATTTGGATCCAAAAAGGAAGACAGTCTTAAAGACGAGTTTGTTATTAATGAGGTCCCAAACCGGAGGAAAGTATCAAAAAATGAAGGTAGGGAATAACAACAAGCATCGACAGTGAATCTATCAAATTTGAAATGTCCAAAATCGAATGCTTACGTGAACACGTTCAATCACAATGTCACAACAGCAAAGCGATTGAGGCTGAGTGAAACTAGGGTGCATATAATGAACGAAGACTCAGTAGTAAAAGGTGGGCACAGATTAACGGCTGTTCGACAATCAAACGATATCAAGCTTTAGCAGCATATCGAAATCAACGCTCGGTGGAAGAGCCATTTGACTCGCGAGTAATTTGAGCGGTCGTGTCAGTCTCTGTAAAGAAGACTGGCGATTGCTACCAAGAGAATTTCGAATGTGTGAAGAAGAAAAATAAATAATAGAGGAATAACTGACGATAGGGAAGTGGTCACCAACATTCTTTCAAACACACGACCATTGTCATGTACTCAAAGCTGGTGGCCACGTTAACAAAGAAAATGCACAGGTGTTTGGCCGCGCTGCCACAATCTATTTGGCTGACAGCAGCTACACCGATACCCAAAACCATGCCATCCGAAACTGGTTGGACGATCAAATTGATGCGATTCGTCTTGACCGCTTTGTTAGCAGATGCACCTCTTAACACTGCCCCTGCGAAATTTTTCACTATGGGCCCATCAATGGAGATTGACATAAGGTAGGAGCAAACCCGCACTAATGCGTCTTGATCGCCGAGGTGTTAACGGCTCTGAGTTTTTCGTTTGAACCTCAGAGTTCTGCGCCTTTGGCTTGCCTGCCGATAGTCGGCTTTGTGCAATGGCTGCTCCCGCTGTAGTCTTTGATTTTTTTAATGGTCTGTAAACCTTTTAATATGACTGACACGCCGTGTCGAGATTTGCGGACCATTTTGAATTCCATGAAGAACTGCCACTTGATGGCGTTGAGTCTGATTGTGAGTCCATTTAGTATGTATCGCACGGTGGTACCTAGCTAATACCGGTTGATCAGACTCAACGAAACAGGAGTGAGTTCAGTGCCTCTTGTAAAACCATTTTCCTCTTAGAGGTTTTGGTTAGACGTCGGTGGCCTGAAAGAATATTGAAGGCAATTGGTTTTTTGGCATGCGACCCACCAGGGTTTCCGGTGGAAATTTTCCAATCGGAGCCAGTTGCTTTTGCGTCCTCCGGTGATCGAGCAATGACGAGCCGAAGACGCCGGCCGTATGATCCGAGCTTGTACCTATTCAAAAACCTTCTTTCGAACTTGTCATCCGATTACCAAGTCCTTGGCCAAGAACTAAAATAGGTATCGGTTTCGCGACCTAAATCGGGAAATTCAAAATGTACGAGCCTCACCTGAGGCAGGCATCAAGCGGTTTTTAACTGGTTTTGGCTTAACCGAAGTATTAATTGACAATGAGCACCAGCGAAACGCAAAATATGTGTTCCCATATCAGTTCTGTTCACGGTTCGGAAGTACTAACTTTTGTCATCAAATTGCTTATCCTGGCCGCCTGGCCGCAGATATTCAGACGGTAACGGCTTCTGGGTAATACCGTTCTTCTTTCAGAAGTATGCGAATGCGCCGGAAGCAAACTGACTTCAGTTGTCCGGAGCGACTGCGTATGGTACTTCCAGATGGTGGGATATTTGTCCCAGCATTTACGCAGTTCACATTGCTGACGTTGGTTCCCTCAGGCACACTTATGGCCACTTGATGTATGCGTTGACACACCCCAACGAGGTTTGGTCATTCATTGTTCCGGCAGGATCGACACAAGTGCGAATCCATGGCCGCCCAGGTTTTGGCGACGGCCGTACTTCAGCTTTCATTAAGGATTTGACAGCTAATGAGGAAGCAAAACAGTTTATGCAGAGTTGGTCAACTTCGGCGTCCATGTGGGATCCCTGTGCAGCGGTAGGCCGGTACCTCCTCCGAATAATACTGGGATGGCAACAGGGAAGTTGCTGCAGGGCCCATGTTCTGAAATTCAATGGAACGACCACATCTGTTCGCCGAACAAGATGCAGGAGCTTACAGCAGAAAGGCAGCTCCTTTGCTGGAAATACTGCCGTCAGCGTGATCTTAAGACAATCAGCTGCAAAAATAGCATTGAAGATTCTGCAACAATTAATCTTGTCTTACCGACTGATGGATCACTTCGTGATTCTCCAAGCTGGCCATAGCTGTTTTGTCTTTATTTTCCGTGGCACGGGTAGCAATAAAGCGTAGTTAAGCGTCAGTTCGCCCCAAGTAGGTTGTCGACCGGTACCCGGTAACAAAATCGTAGCCAATGAGCATAGTTGACTCGGCGCTAGAGACTGTTTGCCGTATTTCTTTGATCTCAACAATGCAAACGCAAGCTTCTGATTGATTGAAATGGTGAAATAACGTTAACAGAGAAGCCTGTGAAATATTTCATCGTGATTATAAGTGCCAGTGCATCTTTTCAATTTATTCGCGATTCTTCGCTGCACATGCAATCATCCAGGATGGTTGAGCCAATGTTCTTTTAGGGGCTTCTGAAATTCGACAGGACATTATGGTACCATTTCAGTGGTTTGATGAATCGGAGTCCACCGCAGCGACCCGAAAGTAACCCCAGCCTGCTCACTACACGACGTGTACAGTTCTTCCAAAAATCCCAGTACACACTGTGCACAGAATCGCAAGGATGTTTGCCTTTCATCCGCTTGTTGGTCATGATCATGTTCCTTTGGTTGCAAGCTTGTCAGCTTATAAGTATCAGTGTTGTCACGAATACTTCCGGCTTGCTCGGGTGCTAAACGGTCAGATTCTGTGCCTCCCTAGCACGTTCCGTGTATCCGTGTCGGTCTGCGTTGGTCGAGGCTTGTGGTGATTGTTACGTAAAATACGTTCAGCCCCCTCCTCTCCGTATTTTCACTTAGCTTCTGGTATTCGTTGCGCGCACCTGGGGGACGTTAATTTAGTGCGCATCCGCAATAATACTAATGAGCCTGCGTACTGAACAATTTTTGCTGGCGTATTTCGTTTGGCTGACGTACGTTACCACTATTTTTCAACTGTTCATTCAGTTTCCACCTCTGTTTTTTCAGCACTATTCTGAAACGGATGTTTAGTTCGACGGATGTTTCTGTCAGTGCATTTTCTGTCCCAGTTGCACCGTTTTTACGAACGTTAACAATCGGAGTTGGCTTGCACAGCCGTACACTAATTTCGTGTTACACAATTAAATTGCGGAACTAACGAAGCACCACCACGCGGTCGGTATTCTTCAGCCTGATGCCTCGGACAAGGCGGACGAAATTGTGGTATTATCGATTTCGCTTAAGCAATATGAGAAGCGCAAAGAAGCAATTATTAAGTTTACTGTTCTTTTTGACCGGCAACGCCCCGCTCAGCTGCTCACCATCGCCTCATCAGACGAAAAAATTTTCGCAGTTTCTACGTCACAAGCAACGAATTGCGGGTTCAAAAAGTTCGGGAGTCGTTTCGCAGGTCAATCTCAATCAAGTGACTGCTTCCTGATATGTAAAATATCTTTAGTGTCAGCCCTCGGGCGGCCTTATCACACTGAGTCTCCACAGCCGAACTCATCGGTGAGATATGGGGGAAGGGGTCACAAAAGCAGCCACCCCAACCACTGCTGATGTCACTTGCAGTTCGGCCGTCGTGTTCGCTTGCGTCGAAATACCTGTCTTTCCGTGACAAACAATCGAGGAAAGTAGACGACCTGCACGTCGCAGCAACCAACACTGTCAAATCCGGACGTCATCTGTTCTTCATTCAAGAATGCGACCATGGAGTTCGCTATCATATCCATGCTGGTGTAGAGACCAGCGTCCTTTCGACAGGGTCTCGTGAAAGATTTATGCATTTGCAGCCAACCTTATACGCAGCGAACGGTACGTTTATTACCCTTTGTGGTCAACGTTCACCTGCACTCAATCTGGGCCTACGCCTCACTTCCGCCTATCTCGTCGAGCATTTTCACACTATGTTTAGGTGGTCAATATTGCAACCACCGATAACCGGTGCAAGGCCAAACGACATCTACACAACTGGACTAATCATGTGCGCCACAATCCATCGTTTAACACTAGAGAAACTAAAGATAGCGCGGGCCAGGTTCGGGCACATTCTCGCGGTTGGTACCGTTTTCCCGTTGGACAGCCCGACGGCATCGCTGCTCTGTGTGATGTCAAAAAGTCAGCAGACTGACGACCAAGTGGAGATTATTGCGCACTTAGCAACGCCAATGCAACCGGTATGTATTGCAAATGGCACGTTCAGGACAAACTTCGCTTGTTTTTGGGGATTGATCCGATTTGTACTTATCATTGGACCTCGGTCACCGCGAGCGACACAGCTAAGATAGCAGTGACTACTGTCAATTCCGGACTTCCGGTGGTTCCCCAAACTACCGAGATCAGCCCACCGGCAATGACTGGCAGTAGACTGGATTAGGAATGGTCACGTCTGCAAACAACAAGCATCTGTAAATTCTGAGCCCGCTAAGAAACCGATACAGGTCCAAAAGGAAAGACGATCGCATTGAAGAGTTTCCTATCAGTATGGTGCTAAGGTACGATAAAAATGTTGAAACACCAAATGGAGCAAAATGGCAACAAACCTGAATATTGAATTCATCAAGTGAACAGATTCTGTGACCAACGGTTCACGTGGACATGACCGAATGCAACACTTGCTTCATACCGGAGCGACCTATATCAGATGAGATCAGAACACATATAAACAAAGGTCAAGTAATGGGAAATGAGAAAGAAAAACTAGGCGAAAACGTTTCCACAACTAAACGATACCAAGATTTTGTGATACACCAAGACTACCGTTCGTACGAAGAATGATTTCTCTCCTGCACAGCTTCAACGGTCATATCAACCTTTGCAAGGAAGGCGAGCAATCACTAAGAAGGAGATGTTCAATGCAATAAGAAGGATCAATGAGAGGGGAATAAATGAGGATACGGGTAGTGGTCACCAACTTTCTGCGAAGCACATAACACTTATCAGACACTCAACGTAAGCCGCGAAGTTAACAAGTGAGCCGATGTCAAAACAAGTTTTCGGTACTCACAACCTTCCCGTTTTTAACACATGTCGGTCTGCGGGGTACTTCACAGTTTAGGCTCCTCCGATATTTTGGAATGCTGCCAGTCGTCTAGGAGCACGCATAAACGTTTCGTGATATTGGCCGCGATGTCCGGTTATTTGTCGCAGGACAAAAACGGCAAGGTGTGCTGGCAGCGCATAGCTGATTTGGAAAGTAAAAATCATGTCGACGCGTATTGGCGTAAACCGGTAAAGACGTGGGTTGTTTGACGCGAAACGATGTGTCTGTTCGACGGTGACCAACATTCGGCATGAACGTTACTTTCCATTGACAGTTTACCCTTTGCTGGTCGCATTTATCACAGCCGTCGAGTGCATAGTGCCGAAGCACCTGCCGAATACAAGAACACACCAACGTGTCACCAACTGCCACTTTCAAACGGACTGTAACCACAACGCTATCAAGCGATATACCGTTCAGCAGCACTCGACGCATTTCGTACAAGACGTCAAACAGATGACAATCGGCATCTTTTGGTCCGCCTGTATTGCCATGCACACAAATTAAAACTGCCCCATTACAATCGGATCAGCTAGACTACAAAACACAGGCACGTTGTGAACTTTCCTATATTCGACGGCGATAACCCATCAAAAGTGAACCGGTTTCCTACAGATGTCACGTGCTGTGGCCAAACACAATGCAGAGCATTTACTCACTAGGATAATCGTAACGAATCGGAGAGCTCAGTGTCCACAACTAAGTTCATGTATCGCTGGGTATCTCTGTTATTCTCTCCTGCGAAATATGTGGCAGCCGTGCGACCAGCACTTTAGCAGTTGCTGGAAATAGCTCAGCCCTGAAGGCGGCTGACACCATTGAAAGGTCAGTCAGTTTCAGAATAACGCCACCAGCTCCCATTGGATTGTCCGGCATATACGAAACCAATCATGACGTTAGTAATAAAATTTGAATCGCCTTCAGACGCGTACTGTGATTTAACTTTCGGGGATGAACGTTTCAAACGTTCTCATTCCCCGAAGATATTTGTAACTTATGGCTAAGTACAGCAAGTGGACTGCACGTTTCGATAGGTGGTTGGATGACCAGCAAACATTTCAGAAATCCACCATAGCCTTATTGAATAAAACGTCACTTGCCTCCTCGTTAGCGTTGTGTTGATCGAACATAGTCACAATTTTAGCAATCCAGATAAGCAGCCAGCGCAAGCTAAGGAGTACAGATTTCAACATAACGTGCGTGATTTTCGGAAAGCGGTCGGGGTTGAGATAAACAAAAATTTATACATGTAAAACTTGTTTCCTCTGTCGTAATGAAAATATCTTGTGCCATTATATGCGTATGTATTATACTGGCATGCATGCAATTATCCATATGTTCACCAAAAACTGGGGAGCGGTGACGTATCCACACCATTTGGATTAAGTAATCAGACAGTCGTTCTATTTGACTCCATTTACAGCACGAACCTGATCTACCCAACGGTATGTAATCGCAGAAGCTTTTGTTGAATAGATGTGGGGGCTGCGTGTAATCGACAGAACGTAAATATCTATTTAATCCGTCAGTTGAAAAATTTTCTTTTGCCACCAATTTTGTTGTACTTTTGTGGAATTTTGTGGTTTATGACACTCTAGAATTCTGTAGCTACGGCATCATTTTGTTTTAATCCTCCGAATAAGTAAGCTAAGGATGTGCGGTAGTTCAGTGGCATAGGGATTGATGAAAAAGATAATCAGAAGTTTCATACCATGTTATTTCGGAAAATTGATGGTGGAATATAGTGGAAAAATATCTCATACATGTGGAAGCAAATGGTTTTACTAAAATTTGAATGTGATAAAGCAGGAAAACGTGATTATATTCCCGTTGAATGAAGCATTGTTAAAACATGGGAACTAAGCTATTCATAAGGCAATTGCCTGCTTTTTCTAGATTCGGTTCAAAGGTCGTTCAAAATGCACAACAGTCATTTTGGCGCGAATCCTCGTTTTTTAAATAATTTTGGAAATTTTAAAATTGAATTTTTATTCAAAGTACGTACAATGTATCAATGGTAAATAAACAGCGTTAATGGGAAAGTTGAAATACACCGATCAAGTCCCAAAAGTATTGGTTCGGTGACAAAAAATGTTTCCATCGTTTTCATGAAACTAAAGCACTGTTGGCGTTAATTGGCTTTTGTAAGTCTGATAAATGCGCTCGTCGCAATTTTCGGGACGAAATTCGTCTTCCTATGGTTCGAGAGCGCTTAACGTTGCGGCGTTTTGAAGATATGGCCCAAATGGAAATATACGACCACACAAAGTTTGCATTGAATTTCAACAAGAATACCGACGTATTTGATGGTGGAACATGTATGGCAAAATTCCCACCTTCCTTATCTATACGATATTTTTACCATTTCTCCTGGTTTATAAGATTTCAGGTAGATAATGGTAGACGAAACGTTGCTCCTAGAAATGGTTGAAAAGGACGCTATGATCTGATGGTTTCCATCACCGGTGTATATGGATTGGCGTAGGAAAAGGGCGTCATGTCCCATAGTATCACTGGAAATCTTCAGGGGTAAATTTTAGTCACTCTGTTGCATCGTTTCAACTAGATTGAGGTCGCGTGTCGTTCAGACGAAACGATATGCGGGAACAGATGAACTCAATCTGCCTGGCGATCACCGGTAGGTATACCTCTCAGCCAATCACAACTTGATGTTTAAAACTCCAAGTATCTATCGTGGTGCAGAAGAATATTACAATCAATGTGATAATCAACGGAATCGAAAATGATGATGAGCATGTACCTCAAACGCTTCAAATACACGTTTCCTACACTTACCGCATGTGTTTGTTCTCCATGTTGTTCACGGAAATCTTTTGGGAAAAACAGCTATAAGTGTAAACGCATACTGCATTCTCGGACATTGCTCATAGCCTAAGTGAATCAGGTTGAGACATTTAATACTGTGGACGCATACTGGATACCCGTACGTTCTTCATTCTTCACTTGGGCGTAGTTCATAGCTTAAGTCAATCAGGTGAAGCTTCTACTACTGCGAATGCATAGTGCATTCTCAGACGCCGTTCACAGTTTAAATGAATCAAGTTGAAGGGTCTACTGCTGTGAATGCATAGTGCGTTCTCAGACGTCGTTCGTAGCTTACATGAATCAAGCTGAAGCATCTACAACTGTGGGTGCCTACTGGATACGCGGACGTACTTCACAGCTTCAGTCAATCAGGTGAAGCTTCTACTAGTGTGAACGCGTAGTGCATCCTCAGACGTTGTTCATAGCCTAAGTGAATCAAGATGAAGCATCTACTAGTGTGAACGCTAACTGGATATCCGGACGTTGTTCGTAGCTTAAGTCGATCGATTTCATATTTCACATGCTCGAAATTCTCGACGTAGATTCTCTTGTCATTATTCTGTATAATCTACAGTAAGTTTTCGTCTTACCTACGATTAATGTTAGTGTCAGTCTTGATAAAACAGCATTCATTTGAAAGCATTGCTGATGGCTAGACAAAAGGAAGAATATTATGGAACTAAACCTGTCTCATAGAACTGGAAACACAACAAAGCCTTAAGGTCACCGTAGTCCGAGGTCAATAGTATCGGTAACCTGACCGTGTTGCAAAAAATTCCACCATTTCTGCGTATGCGACAAAACCTAACAAGAGCGAAGCAGTTAAACACTGTATAGGGACGCCATTTCTATACGACCAAATATGACAGACGGTGACTACTTGATATGATGATCACGCATACGAACTGACTCTAGGCAGCCTAGGTGAACCAGTCTTGGGTGACTGGCACATGATGATGTATCCCGAAAAAATCAATCATCTATTGCGTGACACCCATCTTAAGAGTGTAATATTCATAAGTAACCAAAATCAAATAACCAAACCATATCAAAACGCGAGGACCGTTCTATAGTCTAGGTTGCAATATTTGAAATCATCAACCGCATGGACGCAATTCATCCAAGCTTACGCTGGTAAGAAGACGAGGTGACCACCTTAGCAAACGACAACGAGGAGCAATTCCCGCCGTAAAACCTACAACGGCTCCGAGCAGTTGTCTTCGATTATGAGCAAAGCCAACAAGAACTCCATGTTGAAACGCCTATAGTCGGTCCGTTCATTTTCCATGCGGCATGAGTTAACCCTTTTAGTAATGCGTATTCAACGATTTATAATTGCTCCATCTATAGTTCTACATTACGAGTGAACCCATTCACTAATGGAAACTGTAACACTTATAACCGCTCCCTCCACTTATCCTACCTTGCGACTTAAGCTAACTGGCACTACATGATTAAGTACTTATAGCTGCTCCATCCATTTGTCCCACCCTGCGAGCTAAGCCAACTGGTACTACATAATTAAGAGCGTATAGCTGCTGCACCCACTTGTCCTACCTTGCGAGTTAAGCCAACCAGTACTACATGCTTCAACGCAAGTGCTCCATCTATTTGTCCCACTTCACCAGTGAAGTCGCTGAAAACGAAAATGTGGTGTTATCAACGT
>LUCH01017945.1:0-21157 GCA_013368495.1 Paragonimus heterotremus
TTCCGTTATCTACCGTTCCACTAACCGTCATTCCGTTGTCTGTTTTACGCGCTCGTAGGCCGCATATCAAGTTACAACAAAACCTGAATACAAACGTAGCTATTCTTAGTAGTCAGGTTCTCTCTCTTCTCCTTAGTTTTTCCTTCCAAGTCCGAGCTTACTTATTTCTTCATGGTCAAAATAAACTACGGAAGATGTGCACACGGTTTTGACTGTCGCTCCCAATCTCTGATCTCATGCAAGCTGAGGAATGTCATTAACTCAAGCGCGTGTGACGTTTTTTCATTACTAACATGCTACCCATTAACGCCGCTGAGTAGTATACAATGAGTCCATTCAGATCAGCTTCCTACACGAATTATCCTTTCGGCACAAAGTTCACGTTTTAGAGTATTTGATGGATTTTCAGCAGTAATACTACAGGATACGTGGTGTTGTGACGCAACAAACCGGGTTATGAGTGTGATACGGACATCTCCGAGCCGTCATGATCTACAGATGTGAGCTATCGGGATAACTGGAGCTAAAGGATGTACAAGTGTGAACGACTGTCAAAACTGTTATCACTGGGAGCTATCTCGAACAATGATAATTAGTTATTAAGCGGTTAGCGTTAACCAACCGCAATCTACTAAGCCCGACGTCCGAACGACAGCAAATACGGTAGAACATCCGAAGATACCTCTAAACAGTCCATTATGCCAACCGTGAAATGATTCACTTGGGATGTAATCGAATCGTTTGAAAGATAGAGTAATATGTGGAGGATATATCAAGTCAGAAGGAAATAAAAAACCGTACATGATGTGCAGATACGAAGAGAACGGCGTCGTTTGCTAGATCAGGTAGCAACGATAACGCGAGTTACTCAAAGACGAACATACAAACTAAAACAAGTGAGCCTGCCTAGCGGTTGGGAAGTAAGTCAAGTGGACACAGTGTGCTAAATAGCACAGTCATAAATAGTCAGTCGTGGGCATTAGGGAACAACAACCTGTCAGTGACGTAACAAATTGCAGAACACACGAACAGAAGTGACGGAAGTCAGACTACAAAGAGAAAGGAGCGTAAGTGTACTCGAAAGAAATTCGCCAATCCACTGGTGAACAATCGAAAGACACAGTGGTTATCCGTTGACCAAAAGAGAAAATTTCCTCAATCTTCAGTGTTGTGATGCATCGAACAAATTCGCTTCTCAAGTTTTCGGTAACAGTAGCAAGCAACTCGTTTAAACACTCATCATCACTATCATCAACCATGGCAATAAATCAGAGGTTCATACTAATACCGAACCGTCAAGCTATCAAAATGAAAAGCCGTAAATAAGAGATAAAAGGACAGCATTGAACAAAATTCACAAAATCTCTAAACGTAAACAACTGAAAACAGGATGCCCACATCTGCATTAGGGTTTTCTCGAGGGTTTCACTGTTCAGCTCCAACCAAACAACAATATCTATGCTGCTGAATTCGATTAGTCAATAATTCCTTTAAATTTTCCAGTTAGGATCCGAGGTTAGTGATGATGCCCGCGAACACGGAGGAGAATACGACCCACAATTTGAAACTAACTGATGATTTGTCCAGTCTTCTTGAGCTAGGTAGCCCAGGGTTTTAGTAAACAGTCATTGTCGTGGTGAACGACAGACTGGCATTCTTACAATACACGATTGATGAGGTATTCTGTATGCACAACACAAGTAGCCATTCGAAAATCTAATGTTGTAGACGCGGCAAGGTCACATACTGCTGAATTTATTTCGTTTTTACGATAGTAACATTCAGTATATTCCTTTTTCCACTTATGTATCCGTTCGATGATACTGATGAGACCATGCGAGCTGACGACTTCGAATGTTTTATGGTTACCTAAACATTCAGATGTGAAATGAATGCGCCAAAAAAAATCCTCATCACATCAATCCGCTGACCAATGTTGATCCACCCAATATCATACACTGTGGCCTAGTTACCTGTTTGTCAGTAATCATTTTAGGAACGTTGGGGATGAACAATCAAACCAGTCACGCCAACTTAAAACAGTCTCAGATTGTTTATTCAGATTGACAAAAAACGTTACCAAGGCGTAACGTAAACACGTGGACTTCAGATCGTCAACAGCGTTGTCAAACACTATGTAAAATATAGAGTTGGACGATTTTGACCGATGAAACGGACAGACCGAAATTCAGCACTAGAGATCGATAAACCCTAGAGAAACTTGTCTCGAACACGTGCCCACTGATCATCACCAACAAATCAGTTTTTCGGGGGTAACAAAACATACGATCCGAAGCTTGTGATGGACAGACAAATCGCCCAGGCACATTTCGGAGCAGAAAGAGGACAACAAGGTTTCATGTGAACAGGTTAGGACGATTTGCCTGTTGATCAAACAGAATACAACATTCTTCTTCTGCAGAGAAACAAACCAGGCAATGGATAGATAGATGGACAGACAGGTAAACAGGCGAGTGAACAACTCAGGTTAGGATTGAATAGTAAAAGTGGCACGAGACGCTTGTGTAAACAAGCGTGGAACCGGTCAACCGAAACTCATCCGCATGAAAGGCAAAAGAGGAAGTATCGACTAAGGTAAGAGAGGAACTTTAAGCACAATTTAAAGCAGCGGAACGTATATACACACAAATGAACATACCGTATTTTGTGAGGAATTGAACGGCTTTCTAAGACTATTGGGTAATGGAGACGGGAAAGAAGCCGCGGTTGGTAGATTTGTGTTAGAAGGCATGGGAGGCGGTGGATTGGAAAATATGACATTTGACGAAGGCATACCGTCTACAAGGTCAGCGTCCCGAATAGCAACAATACGGAAGTGATCAGTATTGGCTCGCAGAGCGCTGACAGCTACATGATGTTCCACTTTGACCAAACTGATTCCATTGACCTGATTGATTGAGGTTAAGTGCAAAAAGAAATAGTCCAATAAGAATACGTCTACAGGTAGTTTACATAACCTGGAAAAGACAACACAGTGCAGATTACAAAGTCGCGACAAGAATTGTTTTAAATACAGCATACGTATAGACGAGAAACAGATTGGTATCATAAGTTAGTACAAGCCAGGACAAGATTGCAAACGTCGAACAGTGTTAAAAGCCAAAAGATTCCGCACGAAATGCACGCACAAATAGAATACACAATATCTGTTATTGATCTGGCTTTGTTTGTTTCACGCCATCACGTGCCAATGAAAAATAACCATTGGCTCACAAACCTTGACTTTCTCATAATTCAGATGACTTTTGCAGAGTGGGAAGATGTGAAGAAATTCGTCAGGATTCCGATCATGTTGGACCACAACCTACATCAGCTGCTGTACAAAACACTCTATGTGCATTGTCAAGTGCACACAGAAAAAGTTTGTGGAAATTTTGGGTTAACGCTCTCAACGAACGTTAAAGATGTAAGTAGCGTTCAATTGTAAGATACAACGTATTCGTAGGAACATTCTCGAAACATTTTGTATTCAGTACTTCTATATGTATATCAACTAGCGTCACATCACTTACTGTGCGTATATTATCGAAAATCCTCTAATCTGGTATATTGGTAAGTTCACAATCATGACAACCCTCAACGCTAACAGACATTTTAAATCTATAAAAATCTGGACAGATGAAACAAACGAAAGCTTGGCAAATTCGATGAGCACTTGTTCGGTGACAGTTGTGTACATCAACCATAAACAAGAGAAACACGAAAGCAAATAAAAACATCGTTGCCTCTTACAAATAGCCAAAGTAAGTGAAACGAACGTGTGAGAAAAGCAGAAATACCCCAGCACGTATTTTCGCAAACAACTGGTATATATATATATATATATATATATATATATATATATATATATACAATTTCACGTATTTCATATTCAGCTCACAATTTTACCATTGTCGCCGGTGGTGCTGATGAGTAACGTCAGGCTTCTTGAATTTTCAGTTACTGAGACGTACACGGCGTAGTGACCACGGATTGTTCAGGATTATTTGACTATTTGTTGGGTTATTTTTGGAAACACGCGTTGGCTCATACATGATTGGTATGTAGCATCCAAAAAGTAGTTCACGCATATATAAATTGAATTCAATGAATGAGCCACAAAGCAAGACTACCTAACTGTGCAAGCGAACTTCCCTGAACATTGGAAAGCGGCCGTCAATCGGTAGCAAGGCGCATAAGTTTGAGATTTACGGGACCATGTGATACACGGAGCTATGCGACCAACTGTTTGGCCTCTTCAAAAACTATTAACAAGGTAGCTATGAACGACGGATTAACCATACATCCAATGACTAATAGAACCTGCAAAAAAGCACCAGCGTAGAGTATGCGAAAAGTTCAGAAACGTCAGTCATACCATATTTCAACGGTCCGCGCACATGGGCGCAAAAACATCAAACGGATAACAGTGGACTGCGTTACGCCTCATAAGTCGTTGAATTTTTTCACCCTACAGCAGCTCGAAGGTTAGCTCGTTCAAACTCTAGAGAGAAAAAATACGGATGACTAGATTTTCTTAGTTCTGAACCCGGTTCACTTGGTCTGTGATGGATACGGTGGATATGACTAAGACACGAATTCCTAACGGTTGTGATTGTCTAACGTACTCGATGAATATGGTGACAAAGTTGTCTCCAAAGACGACGAATCCGAGTTGTTTGGACGCAATGTTGGGAAGAGGGAATCAGATATAAGGTACGCTTCAATAGCTGAATTCAGGAGACCAGTGATGTTGTGTTGTGCCAAAGTGAAAGCAGAAAAAATACAATCCCTACTTAATAGGTAGCAAGAATGTACGCGATGTTGCCACAGAGTGAATGTCCGGTTGACTGTATATAGACTTCAAAGTTGACCATTCGAATCAATTGAAGAATAATACTCCAGGTAGGCTGTAATATGCTATTTTGTAAGTAGTGTACTTTCGAATATGTCACATGGAAATTGAGGGACATATTCAAGCTGAAATGGTTGCCAACAATAACATTCCTAATGCAATGTAGTATACTGAGCTAGCCTGGTTTGAAATGAATCCGCAATTCAGTACTGGTGTCTATTACGTAATTAAATCCACATTGCGGTCAATTGCATTAAACTCCAATTCAATTGTAAACGAAGGGAGAAGCGATCGGTCTTTTCGGTAGGAGATTGAGAAAAGTGATATGAGTACTCACGAAACAGGACTAACATAAGTAGCTTACAACATAGCATTTTACTGCCGGAGGTAGTGACTTTAGGAAGCGCGGGAGGCGCTACAGCAAGTCAACATCTTCGCAATCACACACAAGAGCCTGTGTAAAAATACGGATCACTGTACTTAGGAAATTTGCTTCGCTCTCATTGGTTTCTCAGACAAGTTACAATAACGGAACGGATTTAGCTCACAAATGATCGGATTCATGGTGATGTATGCTGAATTATTTTGGAGGGAATACAAACTGCTTTTCTAAATTTACGCGTTGTTTATCAACCTGAGAGAATGCAATGATAATTCGGACAAGACAGTGGATTGAACGTTTTTTTATTGGGGTCAGTATGATTGACCGGACTCACGTTGAATGTAGCTCGTTTGTGTAGGAACACGAAGGAACATGAAAGGTCACGGAAGGTTCTATCAACCTTAATGATAAAAATTACACTTTGATTTTGTTTGGAACAGAGTGTTACGAGGACATCTTTCTATCCTATCGGACAGCCCAAAAACGTAACGCGTAAAGGTCCGTGCAAACCGTTTGTAAAGGTGATAAATGTATGTCCGAAGATGTATACACAAATTCTTTACAAACTGGGTGGTGGATGACGTGAGAAAATGAGGTGCGATGTGATACCGAGATCAAGTCAGTTTGATAAAGTCTGTTGTGATCAACTGTGGTGACCAGGTTTGGTGTCAGTCTCAAGTCTGCCCAGCGCTGGACGCATGCAGTGGCTCATGGCGTCCCACTACACTAGAATGCCCTGTTACTGACTTGCGCTTGCCTAATTGCTGAGAGATGCCAACGAAGTAGAGATGATTGTGCTTAACTCTTCGGGCCTACCTCATATTGCCTTTCTTGTTGTCTTCATTTGTTCATCTGCGTTGGAAAGAAAAGGAAAAGAACGCGGATGCCATCTACAATACGTACCTTATTTTGCGTGCAGAGTCGTACAAAAGATCTTGAGCAGTTTTCAAACTAAGTCGAACGAAGTTCCATACAAAAACTGCGACTTGGCACATCATACTTGCCGTCGATGTTTCAGTGGATTCAAATAACCCTAACAGGACGACTGCCAAGTGAACTCTACGGTTTGTTTTGATACAGCCAACAGCACGTGTGCATACAGCGTAGACGACAGTGGCGACCCACTCGCACACGGCTTATCAGAGGGCTCCGTGATCAGATTGCAATCGATAACTGAACTCTCATTGACGTACTTGTGAGTTGACTGATGCGCCCTGACAGTACTGTAAACAAGAACAAAATATCACACCTGTGTTCAACCGCATTTGCTTGTGAGTTAGGATACGTTTTTCGGAGAATCTCGACCAAGATGTAAACGTCGCACAACATGCATTTGAAGCGACCATGTTCACCAATGCGTCATTGACCTCACGTGGACGATCAAATGCTCGGAAGCATTCGGTCAAGTAACGTTCATGCTGCAGAAAAAAATTTCATAAGGCTTGCTGTAACGCCGAACCGTTAAGAACCGATGCGTTGGATAAATACTACGGGGTTTCCAGCATACTTCATCACTCTACGTTTCAATCAGTTTAAACGGTTTCTTCTGCGATCGAAATCGTCACAACAAAAGTTGCGGGTGCGCTGACAAGTCAACACTTTACGACAGACACTGGGGCATCGACAATCCCTCCTCTAGCCAGAGGTTGTGGTAATATTGGACGCAAAGGTTGCTCTCAATTGGTTTGTCCGAAACTCTTTGAAAGTGAATCCATCGCAGAGGCGTTCCAATAAAATATATCAATATGCTGAAATCAATGCATGCCCACTTTTAAGAAAGAGTGCTCACTTGTGAGAGGCTATCTTGACCGTTCCTCACTTCATTCACTGTTTGATGTAGTCGATCTCACTCTTCGACGTTAACTACGTTGTGCATGATATTCTGAAAACAGAACTTGAAGATTCCGAGAATCACGGGCGCTGATCCACTTGGGTCTTCAGCAGACCACATAAAGACCATGCTAAACCCGTTAAATCAGATGGCTGGTCTACAAGGTATGCATTTTAGGCATTCCGAGTCTAGTGTTGCTACGAGAATGAGTTAGTCTCAACCACACATTAAATAATGCAATCAGGTCGCGTGAAAATGTAGACCGCTTCATATACCTGAGTAACGAACCTCACCAGCTTATAACATTGTCAACCTGATGTTCATGAGAATAACGAAAGAACGTAATGCACTCGCTAATGAACGTCATCAATATTACCCTAACAATCTGATCATTGAAAAAAAGAGTATACAAAATGTGTGTGTGCACTCGACTATATTCTACGAACTACAGACCTCGCCTATTCATGCAGAAGTTGTACCTAGACTCTCGGGATTCGACCACGGCTGTCTTGCCAATTATTCAGAATTGTTGTATAACATGCAGCTTCGTTTGTGAGTAGTATAATGTACACATTCGGGAACTAAAGAGCAGGTCTCAACGTCAAGAAGACGACTGACCAGAAGCGACTGTTGGAATAATGTGTACGCACTATGGGAGATATGCCACCAAAACAAATAACAGTGTACGGCTACCGAATGTCTGTGAACACACGTCAGCTGCGCAAATGGATGTAGCGGTCGTGGCCGTATGTTTTTGGACAACCTGTTCGGGACTTCATGCAATAAACAACTCTATAGGTCAAGCGTCTTTTGAGGTCACAATAACTGGCGTTGTGACCAGGATGCGAAGATGAAAGTAACCTGACAGCAACCGTCCGGAACTAGAGACTGCCGGGTGTTCCTGGGAGACTTCGAGGACGTGGCCGGAGTGGTCGAAGTCAAGATTGGTTGCGCGAAACTGACTATTCTGCGGACACTGGTGAAGGGCAGGGCAAAGGTGGTGTTGGACGCAGCGCGAAGAGGCCCTGCAAAGATGGAGCCGATCGCTGCGAAGAAGACACTGGTCACTGCGTTTGACAGCTCGGCCGACCGCCAGAAGGCCATGTGGCGGTTCATGGCGGCCAGGACCCATCGGAAGAACTTCCCAACCAGGTGATTTCGCAGGTCTAAACACAAAGTGTTCCATGATTTTTCTTTTTGTTGGTAGGGTCAACTAGTATTGGGAACTATTGAGAGGGGGCCGTACATACCCGGATAGATAGAACAATACTTGGTCGATACGGGGGTAGATATTTCTGTGAGTGCTCGTGAAGGGAAGCAAAATGTAGAATTTACATCTATGACGACCAGGACAGTTGGGGGTCATGATCTGCTGGTTGATGGCGTGAAAGAGTGTATGGTAAGTACTGGCAGTCATGTCGTGAGGCGTCATTCCATTGTAACCCCAGAAACTAGGCAAACGATCCTTGAGGTAAACTTCCTCGCTGTAACAGATGCTGTGATTGACCTGAAGCTCACGATTTCCTGCAATAAACCACTTCCCAGGTCAAGCGTCTTTGGCGGTCACAACAGTACCACGCGAACTCATTGTACAGGCAACGCGATAGCGGATTAGCGTGTCTTAGATACCGATGACCGAGCTAATAAAGACACGCAGTCTATTCTGTCTGGGTTACAAATTTCATAATCCCATGTGTAAGTTCTGATTGACTGAATGTTCCGTAATCAGGAAACCGTCTCTGTATAGCCTAATTACGCGATGTAGCCCCTGTTGCAACCCGCATTATTAAATCCGGCCGCTGCTGATGAGACGAAATCGGAAGCCGGTCAAGTGATAACTTGATCACCGAGTATGAAAGCCTTCACCACTCGTTGAGCAAGATCGATGGATCCCCCTTGCCGGGTTGTTAAGCAAGCGACCACCCACGTCGCTGGTTGAAAAAATAGACAAGTGCATCGAAGTCAGTGACAAACCTGTATCCATGAGATTGTTGACACTTCTTCAGGAATATCCATTATTTTGCTATTTATTTATACTATAAGATTTTAGTTGGTCATTAAAGTCCGACTTCGTGAACTAGTGTTAGGATAAACCATGATACACTTAGTACCACTCAACGATGGTTACGTATGCGTAGATATGCAGATAAGAAATGAGTTTATTTGCAATTTTATTCGTATTTTCCCATCAAATGCTTAAGACTAAACAAATTTTCCTTTTTGGTCCAAGACTACCTCACTTTTCCGTAATCACAGGAACGACAGACTGACAAGCACTGGATAGGCACTATTGAACGGTTAGTGTGTTATGACCGCGAAAGAAGCTACCAAGAAAAGTTACAAAAATAAACTGCCTGGTCGTTTTTAGGGTAGACATTTTCGTTTTTGTTTCAGAACGAAACCCATTGGTTTGATACCTACTTGTCACGCCCAAAAACTAGGCTAGTTAAAACGGAATCAACAGCCTTTACCATCAACAGTATGCGAGATAGACAAAATATGACTTGGTATTGATAGATGAAAACAATTCAACAGCAGATTAACCACTGTAAATCTGGCCCATTTCACAGGTTGGGAATTCCGTGATGCACAGAATCAGCGGCTGGAGATTTCAAGAGAGACGGTGGTTAGTCGGGTCTGTTATTGTTGGTTGGCTGAGTTGCTCGGAAAGTAACTGCAAGTAATGGAGTGGAGCAGTGAAAGCTGCGAGAATACTACCGTGTAAACGTCGTCTTACTCACACCTGCGATTCAGTGATGTGGTTGTAAGGTGTGTGTACCTTAATGCTGAACGTTTGGGATTAGACAGCCTCTTTTGTAATTAGGTGCATCTTTTTTCTTCTCTTTTATGTCCTAACTGGAGACACATCTTTCCCGCATGACTGTATGGCGATTAAGTATCAGGGTGGACCACTGAAGTACTGCCGTCTAAAATGATGACAATTAAATATGCTCGTCACTCACGCCGACTAAACTGCAGACTATAGTTTATATGCAGTGGGGGTTGGTTAATAATGAGGCTTGATACAAAAACGTCCGCACAGTATAGTATAGGACATCGGTGTGGTAAGACTTACTTCAATAAGCTTGTCGTTTAATCGAAGTCCGGAGGAGAATGCCAGTCCATTTGGATTCAATCGACTAACAAAGATACCTTGATCCGAGCCCAAGTAAGGAATGGAACCCACACCGCCAGCTATGCTCAGGCCAAGGCCAGAGCCTGGCTGTCGGTGGATATGGACCACAACTTCATGTTGAGCACGTGGAGAAGTCCCACCGATATCCGTGACCGGGGTGGACGTGAAAAGTTGGGAACGGCTCGGATCCGAGGAAGAATTGTGCAACGATGCTCTAACTAGTTTCAAATGACTGTCAGGCTGAAGTAATCAAAGACATACGCGTTGAACATATTGTGGACTACACAGTTTGAATCGAAATGGTTAATTATTACACGCATAAACCGTGATCGCTTATCAACAGTACTCATTGAACACACAAGCAGTGGAATCATCGAAGACAGGCAGATAATGCATACTTCGACATCGAGCATAAAAAACCGCGCAAATACTATTTTCCATCAAAATTTGGTATCAGTGTTAGATAACATATGATGAGGGGAAGAAAAATGCGATCATCGTGAGGGTGAAACTTGACAAGGTGCGACCGATGGTACACCTCGGTGTGATGGCCACAACGACAGAGACATTCGTGCCACGCAGGTCAACAGATGAAAGTCTGACGAACCGCAATCTCCTGTTTTTTTTCCGGGTTGATGGCTGGGAGAAGATTGGCATCTTTTTCCAGAAAAAGTAGTGCTAATCCTGGTAAGGTGCTACCCACCCGTTAGTTTGCAATACGTGATTTCAAACTGAAGACCTTTCGCGTCTAGAACTAAGGGTCCTGACAGTACAATTATGTATGACAATAAAGCATCCGACTGAACCACTGATGTATCAGTCTTTGGTGACGATGACCTAGAACCGGTTAAGGGCCGGTTAAACGCGAATCACGGGTAACAATTACCGAACTCACCTGAAGAACTTGAGCATCGGATGAAGCTGCTGAAGGGGAAACAGATGCACGATATTTTTCCAAAATTTTCAGCACAGCTTCCTCACTGTCAACTAAAATAAGAAACAGAGGATAAGCGGTTTAAAAAAGACGGAGGTAGCCAAAAAAACGTGCGTGTATATCGAGGTGTGAACAGAGTCACTTGCCTCCGTCAGCGGTTTTCGATTGGATTCGTGCCCGTTTGTTGTAGTGCGGCGTGTCGCGACGAATCAACTTCTGATTAGACTTCTCCTCGTTGTCCTCAACGTCCTCGGTAAATCCGACACGACGAGAAATGACACAGATTTCCTCCTAAAAAATAAGTGAAATTTGCATTAGCGTCTGAAATTTCGTTTCCTGATCGTATTTGGCCACAAGAAACTATGATACGTATCAGTGTACAGATATAACGTGATAGCTAATCGTCAATGACTTAGCACAGTTTCTCCGTTGGCAAACGGTATCCACCGTTCTTACATGCAAACATGGATACATAGATTTCACTGTCTGAAGGAAGTACGTACAAACCATTCATGAACTCTGACAATAACATACAGTGTTCTGCCCTTGAGACACAAATACTCCCGTAAAAAGAGTCGTTGGGTTGGCGTATTTGTGGTAAGAATTTCAACAAGGTGTTCACACCATACAAACAAACAACCAAGCTGTAAATGAGACTAAGAAGTGATCAGAATGGGTGCTCTTTGTGGTTTTCATCGCCCAGCTTCTTTAAGTGCACTTACTTCACAGATAACTCGGTCAATTAACTGCAATATTGAGAAGAACACAAAGTTACGAGCAGGTACTACAACTTACTCGTAACGTTGTGTTCTTTTCTATTTACTTATTAAAAATATGTTAGACACGGTGTGAAAACTGTTTAACTTCATTCGTACTAGATTTGGTGCAAGTATCTTACAAGGACAGCATTCATGTCAATGAGATCCCACCTAAAGTCTTCAGCCAACGACTCTGTGAGTTACGAGGGCACCAGCCCGGGTCAACTTGAACTTTAAGCCAGTCGGCTACAACATTGACAGAGAGTGCTCGGTGTAACATACGGTAAGTTGGCGGTCTCAGTACAAGGTCAGACCACGCAAGTCTGGATGATTAAACTCGCACAATGCTTACTGACGAACATCTGCTTGCTAGCTTCATCACTGCTTGCCCGTCCGTGTTACCTCATTCCGATAATCGAACACACACATCGATGTTAACTTAGTTGAAAATGGTTCACGTATTCTACTTTGGGTTGCTACGGTTCGAAACCTTAATCCATCGCAGCATTTACAGTCACCCTGTATACGCATTCCTTAAGCTTTAGAGATGTGCCTCTATCGCCAGGGATGTTCCGGATTAGATAATACCTCCCAGATTTTGGAGATACGAACCTTTTTCATTTCTTATACCTCCGTTGCCGCTGACAACACTTCTCAAGTGTGCGGACCGGTCAACAACTTCCATGGCCTCATTATCCACTAGTAGATCTACGTAATCACAACAGTATCGTGAAATTATTCTGTGATTTGAGGCTACAAACGCTTGATTCTAAATCTACAAACTAGGACACCATAAAGCAAGCTTAGGGCGACAACACAAGTGACACCTGAGATAGCCATATCCATCAGGAAACACATTCGTTCTAAATAAGGCGGCTTAGGTGAGTATTTCTAATGGAGATATAGAAATATACGTAATATATGAGAGTCAAGATCACCGTGATCCTTCTTTATGACGGTTACCCGGATTGAAACTGCTGCTGAGTTCAATCTGAACGCATAACGAAACCGAACGAATAAACCAGACTAAAAACAAATCTCATCTGGGACTTGTGTGCTTGTGCGTGAACTTACGCCGCCACTACTATACACATCCTCCTCAGCGTCTGCTTCAGGATCGAGTTTTGCAGAAATCACTTCATCATTATCGTCATCGTGTGGATTGCTCATGTCTTGTGCTGGATGTACTGTGCTTCTAGAACCCGCCGGATCTGTTGTATACCTCGACATTTGACTGTTCACTTGGGGAACACCGGGTAATGTTTGTAAACCTTTCTTCCGAGGCCTAGACAGAAGAAATGAGCAGTGGAGTGTTAAACATGACGGGAAAAACAACGTTTCAAAAACACCACCAAAAGTTTAGGCATGTATCATGTCGTTATACTATCATTTCTCAAAATAGTAGAGGATAACGGGCAGCGGCCACAAATGTGTCTTTACTGGATAGCCAATGTGACAAGCGGGAAGGTTATAATACATTTTCGAAAAGGTGTTTAACGACATACTTGACATATGGGGTAGTTTTTGTGATATTAGAATGGTCCCCGAACTGATCGAGTGAGTTTACATTGACCTTTTCCGATGGCATATTGCGTTGATTTTCCTCCTCCTCCCCCCAATAGTAGTTTAATCGTGATGCGTCCTCGGTGGGAGTAAGACCAGCAGTAGAACCGTTAGAACCGCGCCATGATTCGGAGGTCGCCAAATGTAACGCACTCTGATCGTTCAGATGTTGTTCACCAGTACTTGTCCCAACCGTGGTAGGTGGTGACTGAGTCCGGACGTCCAAATGCGTCGGACTGTTCGTGGAACCTCGTCGATTGTCAACTGCATAGCTCAGTTCGGACTACAGTGCGGAAGTAGTGAAATAAAACGCGAATATGTGCACAGTGGATTCCAGTGTGACTTTAGGGATTTCTATCAGGCGGTAAGACCACAGATACATTTGGTAGACTCTATAAGTGACTGCATAAATGCGGACGAAAAATGCGTAGTGAAAAAAAGGTGTTACACTCTAAAAGGTCTTACACAACTCACAGCGCGATTAGGCACAGAGGATTATGTAAAATTAAATCGAGGAATAAATGAGTCGCAAAGGTTGTACAAAGAAACGGTCACTGAAATTGTCACAAACTACGGGAGACTAATCTGATCCTTTCCAAAGCGCTTGCCAATTGAAACATACAAATAATTCTGAGCAAGACCTACATCGGAGGTATGGGCATATATGCACAATGATGTTACTTGACGTGTAATGCATGACAGAAGAATTATGTGATTGAGCATATTGGCTGAGACGATGAACTTGGAAATCTAACGCCATAGTCGTATGCGTGCAAGCTAAACGCTGGACAAACGTGTCGTATAACCCACTGTATCCAAAACATGACGTGGGAGGGGACGAACTTGACAGAATTGACCAGTGCGACAGGTTTTTGATCAATTAAAAACAAATGATAACGAAGTCATCCTTATTCGTGCTAAGTTCCTAAGAATGCATTCAGCGAGAGATAAGTGATGCAAAGAGATAACCATGAATGAGGGGAAAAAGGCTAATGAGTTGAAGGAATGGAAGGAAATGGACATTGTGTGTTCTAGTTGACAAAAATTCAAATAGCTTCCCTATTGGTAACCCACCCAACAGTGGGTAAGCTCAGGTCTTGTCAAAGGGTCGAGTAACGTTCGTCATCCCATTTGAATATCAACATGGAAAGGAAAAAAACACGGCCTACCGGCGGTCGATCATCCCGATTACCCGAAAGTCCATCACCTATCTTCCGAGAGAATCGCGGATGACGAGTCTTCGGAAATCCCTTGGATGCTGTCTTGCTCTTCTAGTTTACGGAAAAGAGCAAAAGAGGAATGGATATGAGAAAGAGGCTAGTCAAAGTATAGGACAAAAACGTAACATTAACAAGGATTTAGAGGAGGTGATCGAAAACTCTTGACAAAAGAGTTATCCCTACAATCAGTAGTTAAGCCCACTTTTGCCACAATTCGCTTTCAACTTAAAAACTTTCCAAAACTAAGTGAAACAGTTAAGGAATTGAAAAAGCAGAGGTACGCAATGTGGCAAATGGGATAATTCAGAGGTGACTCAAAGCCTACTGAGCGTTGAAATACACCACCTACCAGCAATACAGATTAAGTGCTCAACATTGATGTTGGTAGATTCTGGAGTGAAATGTTCCGAAAATCCTGCTTGGGCAGTGAATCCTTTGGATCACTAAGTGAATTTCATGACACAATGGGTTGGGTTGGTAACTGATTCCAAATGTGAAATTTGTGAGTTACCGGCGTGGCTTCGTAGCTCAGCTGGTAAAGCGTCTGTGTAGCCTAGGTATGCTGTTTCTGAGGTTAGTCCGAATCCAGATGAGACTGGAAAATTTTGCAGCTGGGTCTCTTATATTTTAGAGACGTAGGAGAAATACTGCTAAATTTCGGTATACATAAAGACTGTTCACAAACTATTATCACCGAACGTTTGGATATGTGATTATTTAGCCACGTTCAGTGTTAGGTCAACGGAGCGGTCTTGAGCACGTCCATGCCACAAAAAAAGAAACAAATGGAAGTTAACTTTCAAGTTAGATCAGAACAAGTACTCTTGATGATCGACCAAAACTCGAGTAAAACTGAGAAACTTGCGGTCAAGTTGCAGTTATATTCAACTGGGAATAAGCGGTCTCACAACAGAATCTAATCAGTAACAACTTCTTGTCTGTGGAAATTGTGCACACGTGGTTGGCTAAGTCATCAACAATTCATTGAACCCTAAACGCATCCTACTAGCCGTTACTCCGTTGACGACCAAATGGATCGAGATAAAATTACGTGATGAGAACCAGAAACTGTTAATGACTAGTGAAATAAGATTTATTAGGCAACAGGTCAACCTGGCAGTTGAAGAGTCCTGTGACCAGACTGTATCTGTCCATTGTTTGTCCTGGATTGGTGTTCAATTTCGAGGGGCTGGTGAAAATTGTGTACTAGAGTTTTTAATGAACAAACCGATTCGATTTGTTTACATTCGTTCTTTGGCAACATTGACTTAAACGTGTTTTGCACTACAGTTTATATACTGAAAGAATGTGTTGTGGTTTTTTTATACCTTGGCAAAGATCAGCTCAAAACGAAAAAGATCCAAATAAGAGTTAAATTGTGCAGGCTTTATAACGGTTGATTTGCATTATTAACGAACTGAACCACTTCGTCCAATCAACACAGAACTAAATGTCGACCATAAAGCCGAAATAGAACGCGAAACATTAGTGACACACCCAAACGCTCAGACACACCCGCTCCTGAGTCACATGGTTTCCAAGATCCACGTAGAAATAATTAGACCTGGACTTCGTAACAATTATCTGCGCTAAGTGTTGTGTGTATAACAGTCAAGTCATGCAAAGTGTGGGTGCCTTAATGTTGAATGCTTGAGTTTAGACATGTGTTCATGCAAATTAACTCTCATTTCCTCCTGATTATGACTTGTTTCCTCCGCCTATCTTTGTATAGAAGTTAAACATGGATATGAGCCATTGATGTATTGCTGTCCACGATGAGGAACACGTGATAAGAGGGGGATTGTATCTTAGTTGGGTTCATCTACAATACACTATATGTGGTCTCTACTAATGGATTACTACTGAGACAGCGGAAGTATCCATGTTGGCAAATGACCAAAGAAATTTCTAGGATTTAACTGTCCAGAAGTATATGTGCATCTTTGCAAACAGAAGAAATCCATTATACGTATGATGGAGTTTACGTATACTCGTTCAGGCACTGTTAGTCCTCCCCCTCTCTTACAGTTGACACTAAGCCACCTATTATCCTGCACCGCCTATTTATCACGTAGACATACGACTAACCTTCATGTGCGGAATTCGTTCTTTGACCACAGGAACGTCCGCGATGATACAACAAAACTGTATGTTGCACAATAAAGTACGGTGTCCCATCAGGTCAGTACAGTCAAACCTAACCACTTGAAAACCACAACAAACTGGAATGCACAATCATCACAAAAAAGTGCCCATCGACATTAACAGGGCCGTCTAATATAAAGTCAAGATAGATATCAACAAGTACGGGTAGTCCAGCACCCACCGACTGTTCCTCTTGCTGTCTGGCCACTGCTGCTGAGAAGTGTACTCGTGAACTGCCGGGAACATTCGAGTCCAGCTCGCCCGAATGGATAGACAAAGATGGGCGTGGAGACACGGAAGAGGTCGGAGGTCCAGTCGGGCTGATCGGGGCCGAGGGGGATCGAGTGCTGCTGGTAGTGGACGAGGTCACACTGGTGGTACTGAGTGGATTTGCACCCTCGGTCCAACGTGTGCCAGCCGAATCAGGCTCAAGCGAGATAGATTGTGCGGGTTCATAGGCATAGTTAGGGTCCGCAGGGATGGCGTCGTGTTCGTCCAGCCGATGCTGGATCATATGACCTGAATTAGTATGCACTGGGCCAGTGAGACTGGCGAGTCCGGAGGGAGACACGGTGGGATCTGAAAATAAACAAATAGAAATTGTAGAATGATCAATCTGTCTCGTTTCCTTGCACACTCATCTAGCAATCGGCGTTGTTTAATAAGTGGGAAACAAACCATCTGAAGAATGTGAAACAAACAGAAAAGGGGGAAATGAGATCAATAAGGATCAAGGAACTTTAAGAGAGCTCTACTCCAACAGGGGACAAAATGTCACCGTTCTGAGACACCATTTTCCAGATTTCTTGGCTAAAACAGCACACGAATAGACAATGTATAATCGGAAAAGTAAACTCACCGAGTTCAACCTGTGAGGTCAATTGGTCCTGGGGTAGAAGATAACAGGTGAGAAACTCCTCATGTGTAATTTCGTCCACGTCCCGTTGCAGAGTGATGACTGGTTGCGATTGATTCTGGGAAAGCCACAAAGCGGTGAGCGGGCATTGGGCCAAAGTCAACGGCAGTCGTTCCAACCTTGAACAAAATCGGAGGGAGGACAAAACATGACGAATGGTGTAAAGGGCAAGGGAAATTGTGAGCATGTTGCTACAGGCTGCTAGAACAATCAAATAAAACGTAGTCGGTAGCAGCATGGCAAGTTGTTGTACATCAAAAACTTGTTCAGCAGCGATAACAGAATTCAGCCGCCAAACTGTTAATGTGGTTCCAGCTGTGGCCAGAAAACACTACGCGAAGGGGACAGTTTGCAAAAACCGAGTGGCGTAGATGACAATTACCAAGCAAATCGACTTGGATTTGAACCTGAGCATTTTACCCGGACATTGTATGACAGTACAGTTCACATATGATACAGTGTGCAACATGACAAGAAATGCCTGCGGTACATATAAGAGTAAATTGTCAATTCCGTAAACTCAAATGTAAAAGAAGTGGGCACGTGCCGCTCAGAAAAATAATCGGTTCAGCGACAATACATTAATTATGCACTGAAACACTAACCAACAGTCTGCCATTTAAAAAATCAAGGATGATATGCACAGTGCACTAACTAGTTGGAGAATCACTCGTGCCAAACTGAACAGAGTTAGAGAAAGAGTTAAGCCAATCTTACAACATGCGAAAAGCTTGTAGGTGGTCAACCAGCAAATGTATGCCGTAGTATATAAAAGTTCTTACCATTTGAAATAAATGGAGAGAACAGGTCCATAGACAACAATATCACACAATGCAGTAACCTTAAGAGGGCAGATAAAATGCACTAACACATGGTAGTTGTCCTAAATGGAGGACGTTTATGGTCATAAATATTCAAATCTATATAACGACAAGAACGGAAAGGATCAAAGCCTGTGAACAACGAGAAGAGGCTGCATTACTCGGTTTATGCTACCAGCTGTTTGATTAGCACGGACAAAATAAATACGGGAGGAAAAGATTAACTTTTGAATTGATTTAGACTGACGAAGAAGGTCATGCAACTGCAAAGTACACAAAGCTGCAGTCAACTAAGGTAATATGGGATCTGCCAGAAGTGATCGACAATTCGACTAAACGATTCAGTGACGAGAGTTATTACGACATCTTTTAACGTAGGATCATTGCTTCAAACTGGTACGGAAACATAGTGGCGTCGTACCATTAGTCTTTAGGTGACAAACGTCTCATCACACTCCACTTACTCGACTGTTAGCAGAATAGTTTGCTATAGTTGCCCCCCGGACATTAGAAAAAGTTATCAATGACGAAAAGAAGAAAACATAATTGCAGGAGTCTGGGAAGAAGGACAAAAACAGAGAGATGTGGAAAACGACTTTTATCAGCTGATGTTTCTAGTCGATGAAGATGACCGTCCGGCGAACCCTGTTAAATTGAAAAGGTATCTTTTGGTGCTGACACGTCAACATTATAATGCGGATTAATCTGCTCGGTCGCGTAATGACGTACGCTGAAACAAAAAGTAGAAAAATATACACTTAAAATACACTCAGCATTGATTATCAGTCACACACGTACACTAGCTAGTCTTCAAGAAGCACCACAACCTAAAGAACGCTATGAGTAGACACTGTTTCCAGTATCATACGGTAATCCACGTAAAAGTGATTGCTTCGATCACGAAGTCAAGTGCATTTTCCGAATAGGACCCAACCCAGGAATGCTGGTGTACATAGCATTAGCGTTTGAAAGTCTACAACTTTTCAACTCTCTGTTGTTGTTATATGCTGCCGACAAGAGTAGCTGATGCGTAGTGGATAGTTGAACAAAAACTGGGGAGCTGCAACGATTCGGGCGCCCTACACCGCCGAAATCCAGCTTAACGTAGTCAGATGTAAAGCAATGCAACCTCGACGCTCACGATGTACTGAGTACAACCTCAGAGACGACAAATTTGACAGCAGGAGTCAAGAGAGAGAGAGAAAGCGACGATTTTCGGTCACTTCAGTCTGTTTAGGAACGGCGTACGAAAAAGCATGCAGACTAAGTGAGCAATTGGACTGCTAACTGGGATGACTGATAGATTTCACTAAACGTCATTCTATAATGTTCAAGTGAACGGCGCACCCTCAAATTAAGACAAACATTCCAGCTTATCGTCCCTATCTTATGAAGATTATTGACATCGTCGGGAAAGTACATCAAGAAGCAGCGGGACAATTCACAACACTCCGTTTAGTAATGCATCCAGGCGGTTTAGTCATACTGAGACAATTCTTCGTGTGTTATCACTACGCAGATGTTGACTTAAACTTGCCACATAACCTCACGTTAAACACTGTGTATTTGGCCTTTATCTAGTCTAAATTGTCATTTCAGGACGAAAACACTTAAGCCATAACATTAAATGTGCCCCGCTTGACGCAATCGGAGTTCGGGTGAAACCAACACGTTCCAACGGAGTCTGTCGTCACAGCCTTATCGATGGATTAATTCGGGTGCAAGTAAAACACACAATCTTGAATCCAAATCACGTTTGTACAAAAATTGACTACCAGAATCACTCCGGCAAAAGAAAGCTGCACTTGATCGTACACCATCGATGTTAGTCAACTATTTGCGGCGGAGTACGCATGGAAGAGACATGAATGGGCCTCTGT
This sequence comes from Paragonimus heterotremus, assembly GCA_013368495.1. Taxonomy (NCBI): domain Eukaryota; kingdom Metazoa; phylum Platyhelminthes; class Trematoda; order Plagiorchiida; family Troglotrematidae; genus Paragonimus; species Paragonimus heterotremus. The sequence continues at coordinate 20,442 of LUCH01017945.1, forward strand.
TCCGTCACCCAATCAACCCGTCAGGTTTGTTGAAAAATGTTTCTCACCAACATGTGTTAACTTGCCCAACCATGTACTATCCGCCGAATTCTCTTTCTAAATCATCCAACAGAAACTTGATGAACGTATGTAGTATCAACCTGCTCTAATTTGTAACAATGGACCACAAACGCGATGAAAGCACTTTTTTAGCTTTGAGTCGCATGATGAATCGCACTATTGTTGATTTTAAAGTTAAGAAGCAACAGAAAAAGATAAATGAATCTACAAGCAACGGGAACTGTTTGGAAAAGAAAACAGCAGTCTCACGAATTCAGATACACCGCTATCTGTGCTAGGCTTTCATGTCTTAAAGATATTAGTCTCACCGTATTTACAACCTGGGAGATGGCACCTACATATCTTACCCCGCAGTTTTAATACCCGACGAACACATTAACGTCTGCCGCCCAATTTTTTTCCAACTGTCAGCACCAACGTTGGACAATGAGTGATACAGCCAATGCTCCACTGACACGTAAATTAAGTGGACTAACCGGTACAGACTGTGTTTTTAACACTTCGGTTACTTTCAAGTTAATCACTGACCTCACATTAGGCACGACCGATTTATCATCGCACGTGAACGCTCAAACACTTTCGCTTGTGAGTAATGATCAGGTTGCCCGATCGTCTCGAAATGGAGACACAGTTACTGTCTGTTAACTCCAATCGAT
>LUCH01017946.1:0-21142 GCA_013368495.1 Paragonimus heterotremus
AAGCCGGGGTTTGCTGGAAAATATTTTTCCAAACGGCGAAAGTTGAGGAAATTACGTTCTGCAACTAGCATGCGTGCACTTTGAGCAAGCATATATCTACAAAGTGAACCGCTCTTTGTGGTCCATCCGTCTCATCAATCAGGCTGCATACATTCATTAGCACGAATTTCAGTTCCGGCGATCTGGCCTCCTGACCACCCCACTGACTGGTGATATCTAATCCATCGGAGGAAAACTCCGAGGGACAGGTTGGTTTTTCTGGATAGGTGGATATTAACCGGAACAATGTAGACCATTTTCTTCATCGGTGGTTTGCTCTACTAAACTGTGGCACATTGGTCTTTTTCATTTGGAGCTGTGGTCTACTTCTTGACCATGGTTTGTGTCAAAAAGCTCGATTTTTACCTCTTGTGCAGCTGGCATCACCCCATGCCGGCCACATTTGTCATGCTTGACTGTCTCCTGTTACTTTTATGCCTGGCATCCCCTGAGCTATCGTATCAGCTTTAGTTAGTACCAGATCTTGAATGCTGTGGCCTCAAAATTCGACTGGGAACGATCCGGGACGGATCGTTTGTGTGTTAGTTACGGTCCATTTTCCGAGTCGGTGCTCTTGGCGCCAATTCGTCGCTGCGAGTAGTTCAGCGTTTCGCAGAACACTTGAAATTATTTGTATTTCCGAGGATGTCCTTTTTTTCGGATCCTGTAGGGCCGGGTCGGGGCATGGATAGTTATGTACCTGCCCCTTTTTAGGGTGGCCTAACAGGAAATTTGTAATTGCCTAGCTGCATCAATATGTTTTTATGGGGTGGTTGCGACGTTGCGTAGATGTGCTTCTTGTCGCACTATCCGTGTGAGAACCGCATTCATGCCAGTCGGGTTACTGGGACTTAAGTGCACATGATAATTAAGGGAAACCCTGCAATCTTCCTTACTTCCGCATTTGGCGTCAAAACTATTGGCTTCAAAGGTCCTGTGGCCTTAGTAGTAGTTGGCTTTCGTAAGTCTTGTGCAATCTCAGCGCCATTTCGGAGTTGTTGGTTTTCAGGGCGTATCATCGTTGACGTAAGTGGCGTTGAGCGCACAAGCGGGCCACCTCTTGGTGTAGGACGTACGGGCCGCTTGCAATAGGCCGCTGGAGTGCGCTCGCTTTTCTTTCAGATTCCGTGTCGTTTACTCACGGTTTTTGCAGGAGCAGAACTTCTGGTTTGTTTGGTGAGTCGACTTGGAGAACGAATACTGGAACTGTGTGAAACACATATTACGGATTCCGACCTGCCTGAGAGACTAAGCGATTTTCTTCCTCTGGCTTTGCATTCTACATAGACCTAGCACAGGTCAGAATATTTGCCGTGAAGTTCGTATAGCTCTGTGCTGACGCATATACACTATTGATGATACTATCTACCGCATATGTAACACTGAATCACGGCCAACAACGTGTTGCCACGCCGCTTGTGAAGTCGAGGATAGGAGACTGGGGTCATATTACCAGCAAGATGCTTGTCTGACTTAGATAGCCTAATTTATAATGGGACCTATCTACACAAGCACATATATATACTCAGGAGGAAGACCTAGGGTCCATTGTCATTCAGGATAAAAGTCTTCCCGTTAATTGCAACATGATGATGGTGGGCAAGGTTGCCAATGTTTCTAAATTTATCAAACGTGGCCTAAGCTGTTCAGTCCCTACAAACTTTATTTCCATTTATCCCACCCTAGTTCACAGCTGTTCCCCTGTTAACATTCAAAGCTGTTCCCCTTATCATTGTAAGGATGTCGTAATGCTTGAACAGGTTCATCGATGGGCTACACAGCAAGTGAAAGGTCTTCAGTACCAAATTATCGGAGGGGATACTATACTAGCCTACAAAATGTTTACCGACTACAATCGACTCTGCTCACCCATCCTACCCAGAACTGTGCATTCAAGTTCAAGAAGGGATAGTTTTAGTCTTAGGCATCAGCACTACCGTTTGTCTTCTCGACGTCGTTCGTCTTCTGGAACAACCTGCCAGAAAAGGTCGTCTCAGCCCCGACCCTTGACGTATTTAAGATAAGTTTAGACGAATGTCTCGGGGTAACTTAGAACCTTTTCAGTCTGCCTGCTCTTTCAAACAAACTGCGACATGGGGTACAACCAGCATAGAAGTAACTGCACATGCTGGCATGTCGTGGTGTCTGTTTTGTGAAATGTGCTGAATGAGTGTCGGCCTGTTTCCAGTTGCATGTGTTGTGGGCGAGTGCGTGTGCTGCGCTAGATTGCGACTGCTCGATGCCGACAACTTGATCCGACAGCTGTGTAGTTGGCCGGTATGATGCTTCAAGACCGAAACAAGTTGGAAAAGGTCATTTAGGCGAGTAAAAAGATTTTTCACGTTTTTCAAGAAATAGTTGAATGCATATTACGGAACAAATGTATAAGTTATAGAGAGTATAGTGGCTGTGTTCTAATGGGAAAAATCAGCTATACTTGAAAATTGTTCATATTCGCAATTTTGTCGAAAAAAATGTCACCTTTTTTTTCGATAAAAGCATAGTATTGGCTTTTCTAATCGAGCTTACGTTCTGAAAATGCGCCCATAGGAAGTTCCGTGGTAGAATATTTATCCCCATTAAGCAGAAGTGCTCAATTTTGTGCAGTTTTGCAGATACGACTAAATTTGTAATTTTTGACCACGTTGCGTTTGCACTGCATTGTACGGAAAATATTGCAGTATTTCCTACTGAAAGCTATGTCACCACGTTTACTGACTAGCTATACATCTGAATCACATCTTCTGACTGTTTTCTTCATAATCTCTTTGGTAGAAAACGGTCTGCGTTATCATGTGGTCGTTCCTACCTACAGTATAGTGTAAACATGGGTAACTCTATCATTTACAACGTGCTTATTGAGTTGTTTATTGCCCATTAACCATGCTTGAATGCACCCCGCTAAATGGACGCGAGTCAATGCTCACTCAATGGATAGAAAGTGACCAAATTTGATGCTCGTAATTTATCCAACGACAACACTGATTCCCACTTCTACCATTTTGGCTACAACATTTCTATCCTTGCGCAGTAAACGCACATGATTCCTGTGACTTCTGGTCTATGTTTCTCCGACAACATGCTTCACCGACGGCTGCCAGGCTGTTACCTCACTTTGTGGAGATCATTATAGCTTAACCTGAACGGTCCAAATACACGTTTATTCTGATTTCCTCCGTGTTCTTCTTATCAGCGTTGTTCATAGCTTAGGCGAACTGGACGGAACAGCTACTAGCATAAATACATGTGGCATGCTTAGACGTTGATCATATTATATAATTCACCCTTTGGGGCGGTTCGGCTTGGCTCAGTTCTATAGCCTATTGGGTGTTTTGGAAAGAGCAGTCGTGGGTTAACTCTGTGACCTATGCGTAAAGGAAACAGAAAGAAACGTTTGCAAGTGCCAAGGTTGTACTGATTGAGTTAGCAAGACACAGTGTTTCGAAAAGCCGAATGAATTGCGTGTGTTGTGCCACTGCTTTTTTGGCGAACGATGGTTCTGTGGAAGTGTGAACCACATAAGTGACATTAATCCATCTGATAAGGTTCCATATTTGGAGACACAGGTATTACGGTCGAGGAAGCACTCACAATTCCGCTACACTTTGCGTTCAAGAAGGGCAAAACCTTCACAGCCACTACGTAGACTTCAACTATGATCACCGTCACATATATGTATGTATGTATAGCTGAATGCTCTCATTGCAACACAGCCATTATACTCAATATAATCTGTATATTTATCCCGTAATATGCATTTAAATATTTCATGAAACATGTGAAAAATCTCTTTTTGCGCCTAAACGGCCGTTTCCAACACGTCTCGGCCTTGAAGCACTATGCAGGCGAACTACACAATTGCCCTAGATCTTTGCACCGTACCATTTCCTCTTTGATTTCGCTCTCTTATGAACATTGTTCTTATGCTAACGATCGACGCTTTCGTGTGGACCCTTCTCAATTCAAGATTGTCTCTGGCCAAAGTCTTCCTCCTGTGCCACCCAAAAGTGGGCCATCAACAAATCGGAGACTTTTCTGTATTCAAAAAAACGTGAAACCCGTGAAACGATATGCACTACATATACATGATCACATACATGCATATAGTACTATGCCGCTATTACTGACTTCAATTAATCGCCAATCAATGAGAAAATTCGGCTTCAAGGTCATTAGGCGCATTATTAAGCTGAATGTGGAAGAAAATTGGCTTCCTCACACTAAGAGGGGAATCCCGATCGCTCAACAAGTTTCCAATGCTCACATGAGTCCTCCAACTGGGGGATATTACGGCGACCGTACGAGTAGTTTGCTCATATTCGCTGCATACAAATTCAAGGTTTCATGAGAAGTATTTATCCTTCCATCCGCCAAGAAGCGTCACCCTCGTTCGGTTTTCAAATAGGCCACATCAACATTTTCAACAAATCAGAATAATATATACTGCCGGTGACCACCTGCCGCAGTGGATAAGTACCACTGGACTTTGTGCAAGGTGAAATCGGTATTAGAGCTCTGAAACTATAGTGGATGGTCCCAATATTGGGGCAGCTACCGAGACGGCAGTGGCGCTTTCAACCGTACACTTGGAAGAGTGCTGAGAAAGTGAAATAAAGTTCCCGGCTTTACAAGTCTTCTAAATCAAGCACAGTACCAGCAAGTGCAAAGTTATCCATATCAGATATTAGCACACTTTCTCCTACTCCCTCTGCAGAGCACTGCTCCAAGTCACGGGTATAGAAAAAGACCTTGATCCTGTTGTGATACACAACTTCTCAAGCTCTCTCAATACTGAGGCAAGCACCTAAAGAGCTAATAGCGCACTAGCGCTCCTGAAGCGTAGGTTTGGAAAATTCGAGCGATCATGTTTCAGTAACCTGTACAACAGCTTTATTCGTCCTCACCTCAAGGAAAGGACTCTTTTATGGCCCCCTCATTTGCAGATTCAACAACTGATAAACGGATTCGAGGCAGAAACACAAGGTTCTCGGATGCAGTTGGTTTTTCTTGCTCAGCATCAAGCGGGCGTCTGTTGATCTGAAAGGCACTTGTTGAAAACAGTGTGTGGCACCGCTCCTGGGGATTGCAGTAAATACCGAGATACCAAGGTTACTTGCATGGTGGAATTTTTAGTGAATGAGAATCAAGTAATGCTCTGAAGCTATCTTTAGAAGCACTGCTAACAACCTCAAAATGAAAACTGATTTAGACTTTCGCAACCCTGTAGAAAAACAACTGCTGCTTAAGAAAGGTTCAAGAACGAAGCTTGAAAAGCTTAATATTATGTCCTCCCATGCCGTCATCACACACTATAATAGAATTGTTCGACGAGCCCTACTCTAAAGAAGAAGTGTGTGTGAATTAATTCACCGCTAAGTCATCAAAATTCAATTGGACACAAATCAAGGATTTCAATTCGTGACTCATGTGCGACAATGCTGCATCGAATCCGTAGATAGGAGTAATCCGTGAATTCCCTGGGATAATGGTGGCTTTCAGTTAACCGGGTTGTTATAATATTTGGACGAATTGCAGCTGGGAAAACGGTGCAACTCTGTCGCTGACAAGATATTTGTTTTAATATTCCAATAATGTCAGCAAACTGCACACATTTTCAGTGAGTTGCCAATTAATGAAAAACTTAACAGGATTTAGAAACTGCGATGGACAACCAACTGAATGTCGTAATATAATAGAATTCAATTTCCTGAGAGTAGAAGAATACCTTCTTCTCAAAATGCTGGTCTAGTTGTGTAAGAAAACTTGATTTTTCTTCCGACGATCAAATAACTGTTCGGTTACAGACATGGAGCTTTTTAAAAAGCTTCCAACGTGATGTATTGTTTGAATTATTGTTGTACGCAATATTGAACGCAAAATTAAGTACGTCGGTGGTTGTTTCCTATGTATATTTGGCGTTAATTGCCATTGATTGCTATCGACATTATCGAATACTCGCAGCAAGACTAATGTACAAGTTGCCGTGAACATAAGTTGAGTGCTCATAAAATGTATATCGTAGACCGCATGAAGGTGGTAGAAGTCGTACATAAATAAACATTCGTGACTGCTCCACTCACTTGTCGCACCTTAAGAATTATGCCAATCTGTGCTACACGCTTAGGCACATAACTACTCCGTCCATTCAGCCTATCTCAGAAGTTATACCGTACCTCGTTGTATGAGCGAAGTATCTGAGAACTTGCCAATGTTGAAAGGATTTATGTACTTGGGGCGTCTGATACAATCGGCACATACTTCTCCCGGCTTGCATCGGCATGTCATGTGGCTGTTCTTTCGCGTGACTTCATTCGGAAGATGAAGATGGTTTATCAAAGGAAGACCTCATTATAACTTTCATCAAGTCTGATATCTGCAAAATAACTATTGTACGCTTGTAAATGAACGCACTTCGTTGAATTGTATCAGCAGAATAATCACTCCAGATTATGTCCATTTGCGGGCTTTTCGGTTCCGGTTCACAGGGCGCATTTTTCCCGAACATGTCCAAGTCGACATCCGTGATAAACAGTGTGCAAGATCTGTTCACTGGGTGTGCGAGAACGTTAGCTGAAGTCGACGGGACTGAAAAAGAAAGACCGTAAATTTGCACCTAACAGACGACGGCGTTTGAGGTTGTTCGCCAAAGAATGGACATTCCCATATGTCGGCGGTTGGTTGCAGTCGGAATGGAAGATGAGCTCACCGGTTTAACAATGCTAGCTGTCCGTCTGCACCGGCTCACCACAATATCCGCTTGGCAACCCCGTTTGAATTTTCTTCACCCGTCTCGGTTGCTTGTTGTCCGGAGGTGTGACGATCGGGAAGTCAGACAAAGATAAGTCGGTCTCTGCACGTTCAGCTGTCTTGCTGGTGAAAGCACTGATGCTGTCGAAGATGTCGCAGCCGTGCGACCACTGCATTCATGTAATTTTGCTAGTAAGTGGTGGAATGCTTTACACTGTCGGTTGAAGTTCGACGTGACGAGTGGTTGAAGCTTCGAACCAATTAACTGGCGAACTGGCGGGTTATACTCATCCAACCATCGATTGTGGATGGAGAAACGGCCTTTTTGAACGAAAATTAACAGTACGTAAATGTTCATTGTGTGGGAAGAGATGCTTTCGAAATACTGACAGAATGTGAATGCAGGGGAGCCACATTGTGCGGTAAAACGTACAATCCCGGGTCCCGTGCAAGCTATCGATAACGAAGCTCCTGCCATCGTGTTGAACCCGCAGCTGTAATGTTTGAGGTGATCACTGCACAAAGGCTTACTTTGGATCCAGCCATTGTTTCGAAATGCAAGCGTGGGATGTGTGTGTTCCAATGTTTTTTGACTTGATGACTTACGAATGTAGTCATTCTGTAACAAATGTTCTCATCGTACAAATCATCATCAACAACTTCACGATAATCGCATTCGTACGGCGTCTACATTTTTGAATCCCGCATGAGGCACTATCTGTAGGCCCCTATTTTTTGAATGACATTAGCCAAGCAGTCCATGGGATGCGTCCGTTTCTTCATCCGTCCACTGCCGTTTTCAAGGCGATTGTTACCGCGGTTTCCGACATTGACAACTGTTGGGGGAAGTTTATTCCCCCAAAAGTGATTTATTTTTCGAGATATTATCGAGAAATAAATTGTGATTTTGAATTCTATTTTTTCGCGCCACAGCGTGCAAAAACTCAATTTCGGCGCAGGTTTCCTCGGCATCTGTGATTGGTCCATCCCACTTTTAATGCATCAATTCAAGTGAGATTCTCCAGGGCCGTCAAAGGCTATATATATGCGAACGCTCGTCTGCACTGTTACCTTCGGTTTGAGAGCAAATGCAATCTTGGCTAAAGGTCACGGTCTTCTGCGATATTCTGGAGTTTCCGGGTATAGCTAAGCTCTGTGCCACGTTCCGAAATATATACTGTCGTACGCTAGACATTTTCTGATTAACGTTCACCAGAGGACAATAACAACAACATTACCGTGCGCAGGAATATCCCATTCTGGCTTGGTGTAAAGCCAATTGCACATCAAATAGTTCATAAACTTCTTATCTGTTCCATCGATTATACGTAGGTCACGGTTGAACCTATAACGTAGATTGTGTAGCTGTGCAACTGACTCCTGTTCATAATCCGCTGTGGCCATTTGGTTAAAGAGATGCCGGCTGCGATAGGAATTTGCTTATTAATGATCATGACTGGGAAATTTTATTCACTTACGTGCTTTCGGCCGGCGTCACGTACATAGAAGTAGCACAAAAGGACGTCGCAGTCGAACACCATACGAGCTACTCTTAGCTGCGCTGCGATCTTTTCCATGACAAACGTCCTCACTGGTATGTGCTCACCCATCAGATCTCGAAAAATTTCGAACAGATTACGTGATGAGACATACTTCTCTTCACGCGCGCACCCGTACATAACCGGTCGGTCCTGTCCCATGCCACTAGTAACCAGGAACTGATACAGAATATCAGAATACTCGATGACTCACTTGCGTTTGTTGGCCCTGTGTACGGCATTTACGTTCACCACATGTGGAAAACGTTTGAACACCTTAACCTGCGTTCGCTGAGCAAACCAAAATACTGCTTAATGTCGGAAGTTGGTATATTTTACTCGGGTACACTCCTAGAGTCATTAACTTCACTTACTGCTGGTCTGCAATTGGTAGGGTGAGACTCGTATACCAGGCGTTTAAGTAGATGGTTGTGCTCTAACTCGAAAGAGCTGACAACCAGGCAGTCATTTCTCCGGACCACGTAAAATTGTGGTTTGCAATAGGTGTCGCGATAACTAAGTTGTTAAACAAGACAAATTTCAACTCACTAGACACGTTGCACACATCTGCATTCACTCTTCCGTCTTTTGTACTTCGTACAACTATGGAGGATCCAGACGATACTCAGGGTTTCGTGTAAACTGACCCTGTCGTATTTCAGGACAGATTTCTATCTACGACTCGTTCCGCGAACGTATATAACGCTGAAATTCACCATATACCTTTTCAGGCATTCTTGGTACTGTGAAAAAGTGTGAACTTCACGATATGCGAAAACGGCCTGGAAAGCTGTAATATAATCCATGTCCTGAAAATAAAACAGTGCCGTCAGTTATTAATATGATAAACAAATTCTACACTCTTCAGTGTATTATTATACAAATTATTTCTGCATTTCATCCTTATTTCTACAAACCAACAAAAGCCATACTGAGATTCAAAAACGACAAGTTTAGGTTGTTTTCGTTTATCGCCCGGTTGAAACAAACACACGCATCCGTAACACGTTTCGGTGATTTTCGTTCCTGCACCAGATACCGAGGTGAAAAGGCGGAATGTGTGGGAAAACAATTTAATCGCCATTGTCGAAGAAATGATTGTGTACGGCTAACTTTCGGGCGCGATAATTCGTAGGCCCGTGACTGGTTTGATAGCCGCGCGCTGGACACGCTCTGCAGCTAATACGCCTTCCCCCAGACTGGTACGAAAGACCTGACTAGCAAACCCGAGGAGCGGTCTTATACGAATTTTTAAAGCGCTTGAAATGCTCTCTTGCTTATGCGGGAGAAAGTGCGCTTATTCTTCCGAAGAGCGGCAAATATTTTTATTGCCGCCATTTCGTAGTGATACACGGAAGATGAGTTGGAGGATAACGAGATGCCCGGATCTTTCTTCAAATCGGTTTTCGTGATATCTACTGTGCCGGATGCACTGTGAATCTCGAAAGCACTGCCGGAGTCTTCACCAAGTGATAAGTGGGCACATAACGTCGTTTAGTAGGAGATTCCAATCGTCCGAACAACGCCCAAACGCGTCAAGACAAATCCGTACTTCACTGGGATCTGTGACTTTCCAGATTTTTAGATCGTCGGTGTATAGAAGGGCGTTGCTGGAAATATCTTCCAGTAGGTCATTGATGTTCATTAGAAATAATAAACGATCTAACACTGACCCGGAGGTTGACTATAGTTACATGGCCGAGGTATGTGTGCGTAGTAAAATACATTCTGGTGCGTTAGGTCATTTATGCCGATACGGACATGGAATGAATAAGTATGGAGTAGAATAACGAGTTTGTTCACTAACACTGCTCAAAATGTCTATTACATTTCACTACGTTGTAATATGGCCCAATTTTGTAACGTATATCCTCACAAATTATGCAGTTCTTTTTTACTAGTCATTTTTACACTTCCAGCTGTTATGGAGCGTCGTGGGGGTCGATAGGACCAGGACAACGAGTGAAACGTTAATCCATTTTCAGCTGTCTCGAGCTAATGCATACGGCTCCCAAGTAAGCGTAGTGAACGCTTCATAAACACCATTGTGGACCACGTAAGGTAAGCTGGCTACGGCCACATGGTAGATAGTGGTTGTCAATCCACCACTTGGACACAGTGACCACTCTTTGCTCTCTTTTAATGTTCAGTGAAATTGGTTGCAACAACCAGCAAAGAAGTTCGCAGTTCGGAATTTCACTCGGGCTAATTTTAACTGCCCGAGAAGCCAACTCGATCCATTCCTCGAGCATGATTCCGTGGTCCGGAACTAGGACGCGTTTCCAAACGCATTACAACGTGACAGAATATTTATTTGCATTGCGCAAACCGTGTTCTCTCACTTCCTGCTTACGTTTTCCACGATCTTGACAACTGTTCCGATTTACTTGTGAAACTGACATTCACGAAAACCTTGGAAGACCTGAGTGCTTTCCACACTTTCCGCAAGAAGTAAACGTGAAAAAATTGCGAGTATACTAAACCCATACAAGGGAATATCCTATCGAGGGCTGGTGTGGACAAATAGCCTCCCCGCCTATAGCTGTTGCCGAGTTATTGAAAGAGTATTATTTGGTGGTGTAACGCTCGTTTGAACTTACTCTTCACTCACTGCCCACTTCCCCTCTTCGTGAGCAGTATACCTTTTGACATAATTGTGTCCAGGTGAAGGTCGCTCTGACCGCCATCTTGGATTTGGACATCTTCTGCTTGTGCTCGACCACTGAAGTTCGAAAACTCTCTCGGGACGTACCATTCCGAACGTATGTGACATTCTATATTGATCCCATATGTTCACTTTTCTGTATTTGCTGATATCCATGTATTTTCTATCAGAAAGATTACCGAGCTGTTTGCGGCCGTTATTAGTTTGAATTGAAGTCGGGGTCTTAAGTTTCCAGCGGCACCCAGCTGACAACTGAAGTGAAACGCAGAGCAGCTTCTGTAAATTTGTTCAAAATCATGTCCAAGCAAACAGAAGACCTCCACCCACCGGAGCTCTCTCAGTATTCAACAGCCGATGCTGCATTTGCAAATTCCCGTGTGGGACGGCAGCAAAGAGACAGAGAGTTGAAGGTAGAGCTGGCGAGACTTCGAATACAAGAAGTGGATAAACGAATAGAACTTGAAATAATGATACAACGGCGAACGAGAATCGACAGGGATAAATACGAACTGAAACCTCTGGGTGATCTAAATAAATTACCCACTAAGACACCGCGCGACTGAACGTCAGGCAGACTTACCTGGGCGATAAATACAACGGTCTGCTGGCAATCCTAATTCATACTGGTCCTTCACTAAAGAATTTGAATCAGGTGTAGAGAGCAGGACGAATGATAACCAAGCCAGGCTGGACTACCTAATACAATACTGTGGTGGACCTGCGAAGTCCTCGATTCAACATTGTACCATTCTCGAAGAGGATCGGGGCTATCTAGTTGCCAAGAAAATTCTTCCAAAACGGTTTTGATAGAACCACACTGTGGCAAAAGCACACATCGATGAACTTCTGGATGGTCGGGGTCTAACTGACAACGACCCGGCAGCATTAGTCCAGCTGGCTCAGCAGACGACATTGCACGAAGTAACGTACCGGTAAATGAATTACGATTCCGACCATAATTCAAGCGGAACGATTGAAACAACTGTTCAAAGGTTAACCCCAAATTGCACTTTAGATGGGCGGACAAGGCTGCAATCATGACTCGTTCTAATCGTGAGCCGCAGTTCAACGATCAAACAAGATTCCTGGGGGAACGCGCCGACGCTGCTTCCTTGAGTTACGGTGAGCTTGCAGTAGTTCTTAAATTTGAACTATACGACGGTTCCACACAAATGAAGGCACGACCTAACCCAGTTGGCAACAGAAGGGGCATCCATCTTGTGCAAAGTGACGGTGTGATAACACGTAACGTGTACGGTTCTCGCCCTCGTTGTTCTATTTGTGAGGACAGTCGTTTCCCTGATCAATGTCTATTGCTTCTTAGTAAATCGATGGAGCAGCGCTTTGAGATTGTGCGAACTGGGAAACTGTCTCCAGTGTTTGAAAGCTGACCACACGGCTGAGGAATGTAGATCAGATAAGAGTTGTAGCGCCCAAGGATGCGGACGGAAACATCACTGCCTATTATACTCTGATTCACTTGCTAATGTTGTTGAGGAAGCATCCATCGTCACTAACCATCATACCGCTGGATTTTACCTGCATGATACGCTTCAACCATCTACAGAGAGACCCCAGGTCGCTTTGGCCATCTTTCGTGTTACCGTACGCTGTGGAGAGAATATCGTTCGGACTTGTGCGTCTCTAGACAACGGGCCAAGTTGCAACCTTATCAATGAGTCAGTAGTCACCAAGCTTGGAATGCAAGAAAGCCAGGGACAACTCAGATTGTGCGCGCTTGATAGGGAGACCATGTTTGAATCGGTAGCCGTCCAGTTTGACGTTGCTTCCATTGATTCTAAGACAGCCATTCATGCTGAGCGAGCGTGGTCAGTTAACACGTTGCCTAAATTACGTACATTTCGTTCCAATGCTCAAAAGTTGTTGTCATGGACACATCTACGAGATATATCGTTCGTCCCATACTCTAGCAACAATATTGGTGTATTGATTAGACGTGACATCCCAGAAGCCCACTGGGTCATTGATCAGCAAAGGGGAAAGAAGCACGAACCATATGCGAGTAAAATAGTCCTGGGGTGGAGGTTGGTGGGCCCATTTGGAAGATCATTTAATGCCCGGACGCCGGTTAACTTCATGGGCATCCGTGAGTGACAAGATAACTTGGAAAGATTGTGCCGACAAGACACTATCGACGCGGGCTACATAAAGGAAAAGGAAATGTCTGTAGATGATCGTCAAATTATTGGGTTGATGGAGACTTCAATATTTTTAATTGGCGGCCATCACGAAGTAGCATTTTCTGGGCATCCCGGATCCTTCCCATCACCTGATAATAGGTCCAATGCTCTGTATAGCCTGTACGTGCTTCGACAACACCTTATGAGATGTGGCGATTTGGTGCAAAACTATTCTCACGTAATCGGTGAGCATGTCACTCGGGGCCATGCCGAGTTAGTCCCTGAGGACGTGCCAGCTAGTTGTCGGTGGTGTCTATCTCACCATTCCGTGTTCCCTCCTACTAAGCCACAGAAGTTGCGAGTTGTTACCGACTGCGCAGCGAAGTATGCAGGCAAGTCTTTGAATGATGAGCTGCTGTCGGGGCAGGATCTAACGAATTCTTCAGTTGACGTATTGTCCCGACTTCCACAAGAGAAGATTGGGGTCATGGCAGATATCGAAGCAATGTTTCATCAAGTTTGCGTGCCAGATAAAGACCGCGATGCGTTAAGATTTCTTTGGCGGACAAACGTTGAGGTGCAAAGTTCTCCGACAGAGTGCCGCATGTGCGTCCATCTGTTCGATGCTGCTTCCTCTCCCATTTGTGCTATGTTTGCTTTGGGAAGGACCACTTCAGACAACGACGACCGTTACGATGTAGATGTCCTGTGGATCGCTAAGAGAAGTTTTCACGTGGATGGCTGTTTGTTCAGTATTGCCACTGATAACGCTCGAGATTCCGCCAACCAGCTAAAGACCCTACTGGTGAGAAGCCGCTTCAACCTGACGTCGTGGAACAAGCCATTACGAACGGTCACATGGCTTCTGCGATATAAGGAAGTTGTGTCTAATTGAGGATAGATAGTTTGTACAGGAAGACTGACCGCTTCAGAACTTAAAGAAGCCACTAGTGAAATATTTAGGTTGGTGTAACAACAAGTATTTCATCAGGAGTTAAAGAAAATTCAGACCCATTGGTGCAACAGAAGGACGACAAAAGCACACCTGGCATCGGTCAGCAAAGTCCTCAATAGTGGCCGCAGCCCAATTCAAAGGTTAAATCCATTTTTACTCAATGGTTTTTTACGTGTAGGAGGACGACTACAGCAATCCCCCTTGCCCTACGATGCGAGGCACCCGATCATTCTGCCTGCCAGACACTTTATGACCCGATTGTTGATTCGTCACTATCACGACGTCAATGGCCATATGAGATTGAGTTACATTCCATCGGCTATGCGACAACGATACTGGATAACAATAGCCAAACGGACGATCGAAAGTGTTTACATGACTGTTATCAATGCCGCCGATGGTTCTCTCAACCGTGCCAACAGGCCGTGGCTCCACTCCCTGCGGATCGAACTGAGATATACGCCCGTTTACTACCACCGGGGTTGATTATCTTGAACCCATTTGCATTAAACGAGGACGCGGAACAGAACAGCACTATGGCTGCCTTTTCACGTGTTTTAGCTCGAAGGTAATATACATTGAGGTAGCGCATTAGCTGGATGCTGGTTCATTCCTGTTCTTTCAATCGGTTTTTTGCCAAACGAGGCTGCTCACGCGGATTATACAGTGACAACGGAACGAATTCTACGGGAGCGTCCAAGGATGTCAAGAAACTGCTGCGGACGTGGAATGAGGAGAAGATAACCAACACCTCTATAGCTCACGGTTGTGACTGGAAGTTCAACCCACCAAAAGCGAGTCACCGAAGTGCAGTGGGGGAAACAGTCACCCGATCAATAAAACGCATCCTGTTAGTGACATTACGAGAACAAGCAGTAACTGACGAGGCTTTACATAAGACACTCCTCGAAATTGATAAGACTCTCAACGACCGACCTCTGGTCAAGCAAGCAGATGATCCCGATGACCAGTACATGCTGACACCAAGCAAACTACTGAGGCTTCGAGGAAATCCTTCAGTACCCTTATCTGCAATGGGTAACGAAATCCAATTCAATAGGGGATGGCGAGTGGTGCAATATCTAAACGACGTATTTCTGAGCCAATGGCTGAAGTGGTATTTAAATACGCTACAGACTATTCAGTGGAGGCAACTCACTAGGCTCAACCTAAAATGAGAGATCTCGTGCTACTACTAGATCTGGGCACCTCAAGAGGGCTGTCTGTAATCGGTAGACCGTGAATATCTGTTATATTTTGGTTAAAACATACTTTCTAGCCATTAAATTTGCTGAAATTTTGTGACATGCTGCAGATCCTAAAATCTTAAGAATATGTCCCCCAAAGATTTCTCTGCTTCAGTCTTCCGGAGACGTAAGCAAGGAATGTGCAGTAGGTCAATGGCATAGGGGCTACTGAAAAAATAACACAGTAACGTTCTACGTTATTTCGGAGAATTGAAGGTAAAATATGATGAAAATCGATATCAAGGACGTGGAACCACATGCTTTTGTTTAAATTTGAACGTAATCAAGAAACGAGACGTGATTATAACGTCGACAATCGAACTGTTGTTGAGACGTGAGTACTATGCTTCTTCCTGCTTCTGCCACTTCAGCTAAAACCCTTCTATCTTGGTATCATGGACGGTTATGATTCCCATGATAGTTGGTCTATGCCTTTGCTGGCTGCAGAATTCACTGACGGCTGCCAGTATGTTATCTCACTTTTGACCAGAACTGATGGAGATCATTACAATTTATCCCCAAAGGTCTAAATACACGTTTATTTCGAATTCATTCGTTTTCTGCGTATCATCACTGATCATAGCCCATGTGAAGTGGACGAAGCAGCTACTAGTGTGAACGCATACTACATACTCATGTAGGACAGTTAAAAGAAGTTTTCTTCCGACGGAATCTGTAGCATCGCCTTCAGATGTTGAGCCCACTGCCGTTACTACGACAGCGCAGTCATTGCACACACACACGTCCATTCGCCCTCTTTGGGATCCTGGAGTGCCATCTCAAGAGCTCCACGGTTTTCAGACCACGGGGCGTCAATGTAGCCTGATATTAATGACACATCAGCGCCGGGCGAGTACATCAACTCAGGAAGATGCATTGTTCAGCGTGTTTGTACTTCATGTTTAGAATACGGAGTTACAGTCCTGAGGCTAAGGCAGCGTGTATGATGGAGCTGTCGTACTGTCCGCAGTGGGTTCAACATCTGAATGTGATACTACGGATTCGGTCGGAAGATAATTTCCTTTGACTGTTTTGCATTTTTCAAAACTCGATTTAGGTCACGAGGTGTACAAACAAATATCAGAGGAAATGTGAACCATGTAGGCGACATCATTCCGTCCAACAAGACTACATGTTTTGAAATACCCGTTTTACGCTAGAGGAAGCATTCACAATTTCGCCACACTGGGCGTTCACGAACGGCATAACATTCACAGAGTTCATGGTGGTCTGCCCTGTGAACAGAAGAAATACAGTCGTGTTATTAATCCTCATCCGAAGAGGTGTTCGAGTGAGCCGATTACATTATTTAATTCTTTCGTCTTCAGCCGACCACCATAATAATCACGGGCGAATGGATAGTCTACAGAGCTCTGGATGAAACGGCTCATTACGAGCACTGGATGGTCAGTCGTTCAAACAAATTCTTGGATCCTGAGAACTTGATCCACCCAAAAAATATGGAAAATCTTTGATCCCTTGCTAAGGGGCACTTTCGTGTCATATCTGGATCAAACAAACGGCACTTCCAGTCCTACATTCAGAAGATCATTCGGCGAAAACGAAATCCTGGAAACATTATCGGCAAACTGCTGTTCACCTTGCCTCATACGAAAATGTTGGTTATTATATAATATACTTCGACATTATTGCACGCGTTTGCTATTGCAATTCATATGCCTTGCGCTGATATTGGTAGCTGCTCCGTCCGGTTAACTTAAGCCATGATCAACGCCTAAGTATGCAGTATGTGTTCACACCAGTAGTTACTCCGTTCGGTTCACTCAAGTCATGATCAGCGCATTTGTCTTATCTAACGAGTTATGACAAACTGTACTCCATACTTAGACATTTGTGAATGCTTCGTCCATTTGGGCTACCTTACGCTACCTTATGCTGAAACACATCGGTGGACAAGTGGAATCACTGGGGACGACAAAGTAGGGATAGTATTTCGAATATGTATTTGATACTTGTGGATAAGTATACATGCTACTCCCGCTTCTTTCAGCACAAAATGTAGCCTTTGGTTTCTATGTGTTATAGGTGTCCTCCCGGATGACCGAAACCGTACACCAAATGAAGTCTTAATCATCATATTGTTCGTCGCATCAGACAACTGCAATAAATCTGTGTACGCTTATATGAAAGAACTTACTTTCTTCAATTATATCAGCAGGATGATCGCTCCAGGTGATGTTGGTTCGCGCTTTCTTTGACCCGTGTGCAAGCGGTACATTGTCAGCGGACCGCCTAGGTCAATGTCCGTTGTGAGTGGTGTGTTGGACTCGCTTCCCATGATCACTGGGGAAGTGCGAACAACGTTTGAAGTAGAGGAAACTCACAAAAATAAGGAGTCCAAACATACACTTACCAGACGACTCATGTTGAAGCGGGTTGCCACAGAATGGACACTCGCTTATGTCTGCCATTTGGATTGAAAACTCAGTTGATCTGCATTACAGCATTGGCTGTCCATCTGTACGATGTCACCGCAGTGTCCACACGGCAATCCTGTTTTAGACACCAACTACCCCGGCGGCATACAGCTTGTAAACCACGGGACTTGCGAATGTGGTCAATCTGTGAAGAATGTCCTTCACGTACGAAACGACACCCACAACCTCACGACGATCGCACCCATAGGTAGTTTGTATTTCATACTCCCAAAGCAGCCACCCGCCGTGGATTCATATATTGTGAATGGCAACGGCCAGGAAGTCTCTTGGGTGCGTCTTCTTCTTCAATCGTGCGTTTGAGTTCTCCAGCTTCTTATCCGTTGGATTGCCAAAGCGGACAACATCGATTTGCGCATGGATGGCCCACTTCGGTTGGATATACAGCCAGCGACATAACAAACAGTTCAGAACCTTCTTATCCGTTCCGCCAAAGATATACAAATTACGTTTGAACCCACGGTAAGCAGTGTACGGGTGCAACTTATTCTTTCTTGTTGTCTACCGTAGCCATTCGTTGGAAGAGATAACGACTGCGAAGAGTTTGTCTTTTGGCAAATATGACGGACGTATTTTACCCACATATGCTTGTGTACGGCATCACGCACATGAAAGAAACACAGAAAGATATTGCAGCCGAACACCACATGGGCTGCCCTCATTTACAGTCATCTTATCCATGACAAATGTTTTCACCGCAATCTGATCATCCATCATTTCCCGACAAATTTTGAGCAGTCTACGTAATGAAGCAAACTTATCACTACGAACCTACCCGCACAGAACTGGCCAGCCGTGTCCCTTACCGTCTGTTACGAGGAACTGATACGGCTTCCTTCTTCGAAAGTATGAGGAAGTATACAACGACAGACTTATGTATCTGTTTGTTCTGTGAGTAGCATCCACGTTCACGACACGCGGAAAACGTCGGAATAGTTCAATCTGCGTTCGTTGGGCGAAGCAGATATGCGTATATCTGTTGCTTTTATCCCTCGTGGTGGGCACCACACCCATCGCACTAATTACCGACAGCACCAAATCAACGTCATCTAATGTTCCGTGACCAACCTTGTATAGCAAACTCGCTTGACATCGCAGGCTTTCACCTGCGGCAGATGTATCCAACATCAGCGGTTGTGATGAGCTTCTCGTGAACATCCGTTATTTATTGCTTCATGTCAACAGTTGGTGTATTATACCGGAACAAATTCCTGCATTCGTTCAATTCGCTGATAGTGGGTGGATGATTCGTAGGATGTGACTCATGTGGCAGAAGACTGATGGGGTGGTTGTTCTCCAACGTGAAAGAACTCATAACCAGACAGGCATTTCGTCCAACCACGTGAAATTTTGATTTGCAACATGTGTCGCGTGACTCGATTCGTAAAACTGACAACAGTTAACCCACTAGACAGGTTACGCACCCCTGCATACAATCCAACGCCCATTATAGTTCGTGCAGCGACAATAAATCCTGCACGGTTCTCAGGGACCCCTGTCACTGTACCTTATCGTAATTCAAAGCAGCTTCCAACCTACGGCTCGTCTCACGAACGTAAACAACGCGAAATTCACGATCCTCAAACAACGCCTTGAAAGTCGCAATGTGATACATTTCTTACAAATAAACAATAAATATAATGTAAAATAATAAACAAATGATAACAGTGAAAAAATAAATTGAAAACAACCCCAGCATTCTTGTGTTGACATTGCTACACGCAATTGACTACAACAACAGCAACCATACCGATTTTCGAAAACAACTACGAAAAAATAGTTCTCGGTTAATGGCAAGTAAAAACAAGGAGGTATGAATCCACGACGTAAATTTCGGTTATTTCAATTTCTGCGTCAGGTACCAGGCTATTAAAACGATTTTTTATGGGAAATAATTCCCCCTCACACGACAGCTCAGAAACTCACGGTCTACGACTGGCATTTATGCCCCAAGAGGTCAATGGTCAAAAGGTATTATCGAAGAGACTCTTGAATGTCAAGACGGTCTGGTGAGAGATGTCATCCTGGGGACGTCCAGTAGACGGTTTTGGAGAGACGTGAGGCAGCTGTGTAAACCCAAAGACGAACTTATATTTTATGGCCCAGAGCAAAAATTGTGACTAGAACGTTTCCCGTCAATTAATGTGGTTAAGACTTTTGTAGTTCAGAGGTTCGAATCCAGGGGGAGAGCAACATTCGTTTGAACTTATTCTTCACTCACTGCCCATTTCCCTTCTTCGTGAGCAGTATACCTTTTGACATAATTGTGTCCAGGTGAAGGTCGCTCTGACAGCCATCTTGAATTTGGACATCTTCTGCTTATGCTCGACCACTGACGATCGAAAACTCTCTCGGGACGTACCATTTCGAACGTATGTGACATTCTATATTGATCCCATATGTTCACTCTTCTGTATTTGCTGATATCCATGTATTTTCTATCAAGGAAACATTATCCAACAAAAGTGGGTTTACCTTCATACAAAAATGTCTGAAAATACAATGAACGAATGTTTTATTGAGGTTAGGTAGAATGGCACAAATAATGTTTTTCAAAAAATATATAGAACATGACATATTTAGCTTTGTCTCGTAAAATTGTTTCGCACTTGTGTCGGTGACACGCGCCCTAAAGATGCATTAAGACGTGCACAGACGTTCGCGTGCTTAGCAGCCCATATGTCTGCGCAGATGCGTAAAACAATAAAGAAAAACGTCCATAAACACACAAAGTATATGTATTTACTCATGAACATGGCCATATTCATAGGCATATACATTTATTCACACATCATCTGACCATACAAAATGTCATATTCATAGGCATACATTGGTATATATGAAAATATACGAATATAACTGTTATCACACAACTCAACGCGGTTATTTTTCTCCTTCTACGTGAATGTGTGCACTACTATGGCGGAAAATTAGTAACAACATGCTGCTGACCGGAAAGCGCTTCCTGATATTAATTGATTTGCCAACGGATTTGTCCCGTATTCCGTGCAAGATAATGGAGCGATTATTAAAGCGTGCCATCCTTAACCACCTCTTATCAAATCATCTTTTTACCTCTACCCAGCATAGCTTCCTTCCTAATCGGTCATGCATAACTAATACGCTTGTTTTCAAAGGCAGTCTGACGGAAGCCAGAGACAATGGCCTCATCTCACACGCCAGCTTCTTCGACTGTGCCAAGGCTTTCGACCGTGTTCCACACGGCCCCTTGAAAAACAAACTGGAAGCTTATGGTATTCAATGAGAGGTTCTTCGCTGGATTGTCTCTTTCCTCGATAATAGGACGTTTAGAGTTAAAACCGGAACGGAACTTTCATCTCCTTCTCTCATTTC
>LUCH01017947.1:0-21135 GCA_013368495.1 Paragonimus heterotremus
TCATACATAACTTGCATGTTTCACGTTTGCGACTGATGAGAGTAAATGATTTGTTAGCATACCGCAACATGTATCTTCTTCCTGTACTGAGGAATTTATTGAAAGCAACCCAGTGTTTCAAGCATCTTTCTAACCCGAATAGCATACGCAAAACAGCAAATAAGATTTTGATTTCTTTATCAAAATCAATTCAGGTGTGGTACTGAAAAAGTTCATCTCTTCTGCATTTTCAGCCAGATTTAGTTGTAGTCAAACAAAAGTAAACCGTGCAATCGTCAACACAAAATACTGAGTCACTCTTCAATTTAAAACGTACATACAGATTTCGGGAATGAGAGAACGACAGGCTGTTCCATTTGAGACAGTGAACGTTGTTTTGAGTAGACAAATCCACAAGTAGTATGAAAGGAAAGAGAATAAATAACAGTAAATCTTTCAGAGAATTAAGTAAACGTAGGCTGGGACGGTAGTGTTCAGGAATTAGTTCCCAATTAGCCAATGTAAGTTTGTATGGCTTAATGACTCGGTTAGAGATTACCCGATATGCTATAGTTACAGAACAATTTTAAGATAAGTACACATTAAGTTCACTGGCAACTTTTTATCACCCATCATTCCTGGCCATCAGATATGTGAGCAAAAATGATTTATCCAGATAAGGAGAGTTTTGGATGAGCCAGTCACTTTAAAACTGATTCAACTGATCATTTGGAACGAAAACAGTAATGTATATACGTGAATCAGCGCACAAGGAATGAACCAAGCAATTGAGAAATTGAAGAAATGAGCAAACAAGCGATTAGTTGGATGAGTAAGTAAATAAACAGGTAAGTAAGTTTGTATATATGTGTGTAAGTGGATAACTGGGTGGGTGGGTTAATTAATCCGATAACGTATAGTCAGTCTGGGAATGAAAAAACCCGAATGAAGGCGGTGAACACTGTCGTGAGCACACAAGTGCTTGTGTGGCATGAAAGATTGAATGAAGACTTTGGGAAGAATTGGAAAATTTAGACAAAGATGGATAGTTTTAAGTGAAAGTGTTGATCACGTTAATCAGTTCAATGTGAAAAGACAGGTTCGAGGGGTGGTCGATGGAGGGAAACTGAATGTTCGATAGATAATGTTTGAACTGGTAAAAATGTGACGGACAATTTCAGGCTTTCTGTATGACGTTTACTGGGAGACAGTTAGAGGAGGAGGAAGAGGCACAGAAAACACTGGTTGTTAATAACGATCAAAGACTCATTCATCACTTGCACACTGCACCCAGGCTGTCATACTTACAGTCATGCAGAAATGTTCCATCAGGACTAAGTAAACCTACAATTAGTATATTTGAGTACATCACACGAAGTAAGTACTACTCAAGTGAGTTGTAAAGAATCAACCATTTCAGAACCACCTGACCCATGCTACCAAATATTCACATTCATTCAGGTCAAACGCACACGACGTTTCATGTACTTCGCCCTCGTAGTGATTATATGGACACACTTGGACGAGTTTGTGTTAATCAGGCCGAGTCAACTGTAAGGTGCATAATGCGATGGAAGTGTTCTGAACGCCGTTCTCATGATGTACCTCGTCACGTATAACGCGTGCCCTCAAATGTAGTGAATTTTCTGGCTTAACTATCAATTTCTTATTGTCTACGTGGCATACCTCTCAGATAGCTTGCTTTGTGTAATCGCAAGCTATCTTGAATACCATATTGCGATAAGCGTACGAGTTAACAGGCTCACATATGAATTGGCTATTAACTTTGAACCCCTTACACTCCGGAGGGGCTGCATATTTCAAAAAGCCCACTCCTTGTCAGCAGTACAGTTCGACTAAATACTTGTACACACTGTGCATCGTACTTTGTCTGGAAGCGACAAAACTTGACAGCCTATTTTGCGAACGGCGGAAGCCCATCATGAATCGTGATGGTGGCATGATATATGTCTTCCTTCTGCTCTGATGAGGTGGGATAATCGCTTATTTGAACCAAAATAAGGAATGAAGTAAAGATTACCAGTGATTATGACAGCTTGTATGATGTAGTGTTGCCTAAAACAATCACCGACTTTAATATGGTCACCTAACATTTTGACGAAATAGATCGAACAAATAAACCGATTGGTATTTTGTATACATACGAAGGTTGCCTAAGAAGTTTTTGCAAGAATTCGGCAAGCAATCAACCGCTAACCCATCATACGTTCAGTTGCAGTCATTATTCACTAAAAGATCTCGTCGATGTACCTAATAAAAGAAAAGTTTCCTTTGCAAATTAAAAGATAACGTCGTCACAACACAGTGGATCCTTTATCTTACTACCCTATATGGACAGTCAAGAATGTGTTGGGAAACAGTGAACGATATTTCCGTAAAACTAGTGGCCCAGCTGAAACACTTTGCTCAACTTTTCTGTATGGTCGCGGACAGAAAATTATGTGAACAACTACATCCTTTATGCCATGCCCTACGGTTACCATGGTTTCCCGTTACTGACTGGACATCTCTGGAGGTCAGTTTTGTCACCTAATTGTCCGCCAGTTCAGAACCGCGTGACGTAATTATGTGACAAATTGTCTTTGATTTTGCTCGCTTGACGACCGTGAGGATATAAAACGTCATGTGATTGGCGGGATGATGAATAACCGAAAACAAACTGCTCGCCAAAACACCCTTTCACTTCTAATGAACTCACGGGGGCAGTTCGAATCGGTGAAAATAAAATCTAGCATGTTTATCAGTATTTCGTCCCCATCTGTACCTCAGTGGGTCTAGTAAGAGGAGAGGAGAGTTGTCATGTTTTCAATAAAACCTCAATCAATGTTTCCGTATAAAAACGCAACGAAATGAACTTCGCCTTAAACCTTACACAACTTAAGGTTATGGTAGTGACTGCAGGTTGAATAGCATCACGGCTGATGGCAGATTTTATGTTTGGATGCGCTTTCCAGCTGACTCGTACCAACAATATACGCCGTGTTGAGCATTCTTTCTTGCCGGAGTTTATCAAGTAGAACAGCGACAATCATGTTCATGGGTCAAACCTCCAGACCACCACGACCATTAGTGCTGGACTTTCAAGTATATTAGTGCACGAGTGACGTTTTTTGGTCGGGTAGTATTCACAGAAAAAAGAAACTCACTGTTTCACGAACGTAAGTCGATGACCCTGCGATTAGAATCTTTCGCCACATTACAATTTAATGAGCTCATCAAGGTAGTAGCACAAATATAGCACGCACTCTGAACTCGACAGCATATTGTTTGTGTAAAGGTGTAGCAATCTGGTTCACACTTTTCACATGCTGGTTATCAAGGAGTAACTTGCAATATTCATCAATAGTTGCCTGTATGCTTTGACTGATGGTTGTCGTGATGGATCTCCTGTCATCATGTTAATCTAACAGGTGATACACTAGGTATACCTTCGATACGTGTTCGAAGTGACCCATAACAATGAGTCAAAGTTTGTCTTAACATGTATTCTATACCAGATTGTATGAAACATGTAACAATACGACGGAAAAACAAACACGTTATAAACAATTTGTTTCTAAAAATTTTGGCAAACAGAATTAAGGTTTCGTTGGAATGTACAATTTGCATTGAACTGCATTCCGTAAAAAAGGAGTAGACGATGTTATTCCATTTCACTGGATGGTTAACAACTTTCGGCATTTTTGTGTTCAGTAGAAAATACTATCATAATCACAGTACTGGCTGGCTGACGGAGAGCCTCATGTGATCACAAACAGGCTGTGGTCATTATGCAAACATTTTTAAATAAATGAATAATCTGATACAAACATCTGCACAAAATATTTGAACGGTCTGTCTCCGAAAACGTGTGATGGGAAAGTCCGAATTCTGTGAGATGATACAATAAGTGGAAAGGATTCTAGCTGCGGAAACGAGATGCATTTATAAAGTTTATATAAACCAGCCGCATATACAAGTCGATTGGTAGATCAAAACAACTGATTAGACTGGGGCAGAATAAGGATTTTACAGACGAGTTAGGCAGCGGTGTGAGTGCGTTAATAATCACATACTGGGAGTGGTAAAATAAGTCATCTCCTAATGTTGACTTCCGCCGAATTTTTATTTCACAACCTGAACATATTCATTATTCCTGTAGCCCAGTCCATTGCCTTGTTCACATATATCCTCGGTGCGGTAATCACTTCCTTCGGATCTGTAAGATTGTTTATCGTGTGCTTCATTTGCCGTATAGTGTATACACGGCTATCTATTTTGTTCCACACAAATCCCAAATAAGCGTCATCTAGTCGGTAGTAGCGCGTGAATGCCATGGCGATCGCAGCATCGATGACCAATTCGGAACCGAGTATATAAGCTGCGCCTGATGAGTAGCTCGGATACCGAGTCCAAGGAAGTTCATTCGCCGACACTGACCATCGGCCTGCCCAAGAAGAGGACTTCGATGGGTGACGCACAATCAGATCTGGCATTGCTGTTCCCCCATTCAAATAAGGTCTCACTGTGAACGGCATCTTCCGTATCAGGCGAATCACTGAGCTGGGAACAAGAGAATAATCATCGTCCAAGAACAGGTAGACCAATGCTTGATTTTTACAGAATGCAGCTGTCCAGCGGAAAGTCAACATCATCTTCAAGGTTAAATTGTAGTAGGTATCACTGAAGCTTCCTATTAGTAAATCCTGATGGACGTCTGATTCTTGTAGTAGCTTTTGTGTCGCTTCTAGTGTTGTCTGGTTCGTCTGATGTCCGTTGTATGGTTGTATCCAAACTCCGTCAAAATCATATTTTTCACGTCGTGCCTCGGTTGGCATTCCGGTGACAAATGCGAACTGAACGCGAAAGTTATTCCAGAGTTTCTGCTGCATATAAGTATTTCGTGCGTTCACGCGATTATCAGAGCAAGTTGAGCACGATTTGATCAGCACGACCAGATCCAACACGTTCTTCCCATTTGTGTTTGTGCATACATGGAGTGGTGAACGGATCACTTCGAGCGGTGGGTCGTTGATAGGTACCTGTGTTAGATGTGACAGCAGGCCTGGATTAGGTAATGCGTGCACATTAGAGAACTTTCAAATTCTAGTGAACATTTACAAAATCAACCTGAAGAAAAAATCTCAGCTTGGTTCTCAGGCCTAGTTGATAATTAATTCACGCCACATCTGATTGACACATAGGCAGTTGTATCCCATGTTGGGCACTAACTTTAGAAGAGTGATTAGTAAGAATCAGGTCTCTTATAATTTTGAGAAAACAATTACTGCAGTCGTCTGATTTTAACAAACGAAGAGTTCTAATCCACGCAATGGTCAGTCTTCTTTGAACACATACTAATTAATGAGATAGTCTCACAAGAACATCTATTCTTGGTTCAGACATCCAGTCAACCTGCCTTATGTGAATTTTTTCGTCTGTTCTCTTGTCCCAGTCAATGCAACCAATTGTGCAACCTAGTAAATCATTTGGTTGTCGCTTCGAGCTAGTCGACTGTCCATTGCGGCGAATTGTCTCAATTTGCGGCAGGTTAAAATAAACATCCTTGTTTGATTTAGTGTTTGTCAGTTATTTTCTTTCACTCTTTCGTATGATATTTGATGAATGTGAGTGAACAGCTGTTTGACCGGGAAGTAGATAGTTTAATCATGGTTGAAATTTTTGATGTCTTAACCTTTTGGAGATCATACTGCTCAAAGGGTATGCACCATAACAGTAAAACCACCGTAGTTTTCACAAATACACTCTGACTTTGTTTTCTCTCAGCTGATTTGTCCAACGATATGAACTGTGTAGCCTAATCTGTGGTTTGCGCCTTCCCATTCGCGGAATCACACCAAATTTTGTTATCGACCTGTCGTGTTTCAAATTAACCACAGTTTTCGCATGGTTAAGAAAATCTGTTATAAGTGTAGCCTGAGGTGCTTCGCAAGAGATGACGAGAAGCAGTTTGTTTGCATGATCATCGATTCGTAAATCATATTCTGTCAGGTAAATGACTTGCACAGTAAATCCATTGAATGTTCGAACGAACACTGTACACGGCTGAACAATCTTCCCTGACCTTGACCCAAACAATACAACGGCCGCCGCGAAGTCGATCAAACAACACTCCCAGCTACCACTGTTTTCTACCCTAATCTCAACTATCGTCTCATCGATCACACCTACTTCCGAGTTTCCCTTCCCAAACAAGAACAATTAGCGGAACGATTAATAGAGTACCGCATTCTAGCCAGAAAAACAAAATCTCTGTCACTGTCCAAATCTTCTCCAGCACAAGGTGTCACGATTTCCCCCTTTGTTCCTCACCTTCAAACTTGTCATTTTTCAAGCTAACTTTTCCATTGTGAATCAAAATTCGTCCAGTTTGTACGGTTTATTCGCTTTTTACTCGTTGATCATCAGTGGGTTTTCTGCCAGCAACTGACGAGCCCCATCAACAAACTTTTCCAAAGTAGTCAGACGCGCGATGAAAACGATCTTGAGCCGCTCCCGAACGGCTGACGACATTCTATCCAAGAACTGTTCAATCCATATGCGTCGTCTACACATTTTGCCCAATTCGGACAGGCTTCTCAGCAATTATGCCCACAGTGACACGGCGCAGACAAGAGCAGTGATCCCTGGGCTAGGTCAGAATCTCTCGAACCGGTGCATTGTCCTAAGAGATAGGCATGGTTCATGGACCCAGCGATCAGCGTCTCCTTCGCAGCGGCCCATTTCAGCATTGTGTGGCTCTGTCGCACCGCCTTCATCACTGCCTAAGCCCTGTTCTTGAGCAACATCCGCACAGCCGTTGGCCTCACCCGGTCAGTCTTGATTCCGACCACTTCTGCTTTGTCCTGGAAACCTTCGACTAGGCTGAGGACATTCTTATCCTCGAATAGTTTTGGTCTCGACTTCCTCATTCCCTGTCATGCGCACGGCACCGAGTGTGATGGACCAAGAACCGTTTATTCCCGTAAGTGACACGAGATGTATATGCTGCAACACCACCTCACACACAAACACTCGTTTGCACACAAAAATATTCCCGCGAGACCAACGTTATCAGTGTTACGTTCACGCACGGAAAACACCATTTCTTGCCACAGTACATTCCAACGTTACTTCAACACTTAAATACGTGCCGCCGCCTAACTAGTCACGAGTAGTGTGATGTCATCGTTCGCCTTAACTACAGTAGTACTCAGAGCAAAAAGGAGCATGACCTACGCTGTCGAATCGCCGCACTTCCAGGTTCTTGTATTTGACTCTTGATATTGTATTGGCTGTGTTAGCTGCTTCACATTACATCATTAATCAATTAATTTTCACTGGAGTCTGCAGTGTCTATCACTGTTTGCTCTATCTGTACACAATGTCCACAGCGTTGTACGTAACTTCACCAACCGAAAACCCAGTCAGTTTGAATTCGCTTTGACAAGGGCCGTTTTCGTTGTGAGAAAACGATAAATTCCTGTCCATTACTTTACCAGTGGACCCAGGGTAATCATCATGATACAGCTGATTACTCCGGACGGATAACAGTAGTGGTGAATACCCTTAAAGTAAGTTTTCATAGATCAAACTAATATTTGTTAGAACTAGAAAAACCAGTTGACCAGACAGCTGTTCATGTAGAAGATGAACCATAATCACCTTACATTTGGGGATGTCCATACGGTCGTTGATTCAAACGTTCTTGAATCCTTACACAGGTATCCTTCCATCTAACTCCTTGTGGTGAAATCGTGAGTCAGCAAGTTGCCTCCCGCATTCTACTCCATCACAAAACATCCTTCTTCGAAAGCAAATAAATCGAGCTCGATGAAACTTTGCTGAATCAACTGAAAGAATGGTAAATCAGACAGACAGTATTCAACAACAAACGTGTACTCGATCCAAGCGGATAAGTAAGTAACGATAACAGCAACGACTTGAACGATTCATAATGGGCGAATAAAAATTCAACTAGTACACGCGTAATGGTTTAACGGGTTGCCATAGCCGTTCATGTTCACCTCACTTCAGGTCCTAATCAAGCAACTTTTGTTTCCAGCCGTGTCCATTGTTCGGCTAATGGGTTGCGTTTACGCAAGATGAAATAGACCACATAGAAAAACACGTCTGCTGTAAAGTGGAGGTTATCTGTTAACGCTTAACCGGGTAACCCTTTCACAGAGGAATATTTCTACTGTGTCTATAGTGTATCTATAGGTCGATCAGTTTCAAAATGAAGTGAATATTAAGCAATTGGACTCGACTGACACAAAATCGAGTACACACTGTCAATGGCTCCTCTGTGGACTGGAAACATGAATCCATTATAGGGGATGCAGATACAGTTGTCCTGTTCTACGTTTCTGCATCTCCTAACTCTGTTAAGCTTAAGATGCTTACGAATACAATGAATGAAACATTCCCCAGTGTTAACCCGTTAGTTTATCCATTACCTCTCCCTTGTAATCGAAAATTAGTGTTCGCAGTGCATAGGTAAATAGTGCTTCATAGTTGCAGACTATAAATCGATTCATAAGTTTTCTTCAGCCATTTATTAACCCGATATTGTGAGTAAATCATATAGAGTATAAAGCGTTTGAACGGCCGTCCTTGTATTGGACGTCACCGACCATCACTGTTTCACAAGTTGCACTGAAAGTACTATGTAATGTCAGAACATATTTCGCCGTGTATGCCAGTGTACGTTGGCAAATTGCTTTCCCATATATGGCCCCTCTCAATGAAACTGGAGCTGTTCAAATCTCCCAGTGCAGATAGCTATTTTAATGGGACAGTTAGTTAGCTTTCAGTTAAAGTTGACTACATAATCCACTTTTTAAACATAGTTCTTTTCGGTTGCAAAGACCTAAATCGTCTCGTACCATAGGGACGTCAAAAGATTACCTGAATAGAACGGTTGCTCGTCGTGGATGTAAAGTTGTTTTCTCCTTTGTGTTCAACATTCTCAACCTTATGATAGAGTGACAACCATTATGTTGATGAATTTAGTGAACTATACACAACATGGTCCGTATATTGCCATGATTTGCACCTTCGAAAAATACTATTGGCCGGCTACCTCAACTTTACAACAGTTCACATGCGCACCAAAATAAAGCTGCTCAAATGGTATCTCATTTGGATAGTCTTAGTCAGGGCAACACGTGCGTGACCAAAGGGCATGGAGTACGCTTCACAAGGTAAATTTTTCACAAAACCAATCTGAAATGCTGCTTCTTGGAGACCGGATTCATTACCACCCAGTACTTCTCTGAACGCACCTATGCGACCCAGCATTGGTATTAAAAGGGCCGATTTTATAGCAAGAAATGAAGTGGTAAATAACGGTCGTCTATGGTGTCCTAAGGATAAAAACCTTTCTTCGGCGACCAGTCAACAAAGTGCCCTACGGACGCTGCCGGAAGCAAAATCTCATTGACTGTTACTCTGTAGGAACTACCCGAAGACAGTAAACATTCGGGGTGCAAGATGAGTTCTCGTTTAGATTGCGAGTCAAGTTTTCTGACCAGCTTCCTAATGGACGGATTGGTGTTGTGAGCCAAGGACACGGATGGCAAAACTGTTATTTATTCAAGAAACCAACAAATTGGTTATGCCTTCGAACATCACAACAAACAAAAACACTCATCCGCCTACGGTGCTGGTCTCGGGACGTCACGGTTGTCACAGACGCCAACGCCCAGTTCATTTATGTACCGAGAGCCATTTCAAGCCATGCTGCACTCCGATGTTACTTCTTGCATTTCTCCTGCGATCCCTTCAATGTCAAACACCAAGCTCTTACTCCACTACTGAATAGGAGTGGTGGGATTAGTGCAATGCGATCGCTCATCATCACTACATTAATGTAAGTCACGGTTAGTTCGTCCGAATGTATTAACCAAGTGTAGCGGCAATTGAATACACACGTTTATTTATCAGTTTATCTGAGTGCAGCTCATGTTCATGGTGATATTTATAGCGTCGTTGAAATGGAAGTGTTCTGTTCACACACGGCATACAGAATGAAAATCGAGTGAAACTGAACACCTAGTAATCGTGCTGAGGTCAACCGATGCGATCTATCACAAACAGGTGTCTTCGAAACTAGGCACTAACCAAAGGATATTCAAATCAGAATGGTTGCAACAAACAAATTCAACTTCGGATAAAGCGAAAGTGGTCTGTTAAACACGGTTAAACAATGGATTAATCTCTGGACTCAGTCTTATCTGAAGACCTCAAAGATTCTGAGCTTCTGATCCATAAATGAATTGACAGCAGTCAGAATGCACTCACTCTCCGTATATGTGACACCCATCGGATGTCGCACTTTTCAAAATATTTTCACATTTCATTTACACCAATCCCATCGTATGTGGTCACATTCATTTCGCAGGTCTTATAAACGGCAAATTAAAAACGGCATACTGCAATAAATTTCCACTTTCCCAGTTGGCATGTGTGCAAGTTCCCTGTTTCGCAGGGGTTGTGATAGGTAGCACCTGATCTGTGTCTGTCGAATATGCGCGAAGTGATTTGTTCCAATAAAATGACTGGGCGTTGACAATGCCAACGCCCTGCGCTCGGTAGCTGACTGTTTCCTAGGTGTAATAATATTATATCTGGATTAGGTTAACCCTCGAAATGGAATGGGGAATTTCTGTAAATCCAGTGTCGCTTGCTCTCACTCAGTATGAGCTAGTGCAGTTGGAGATCACATCTAGGCGCATACACAGAGTGAACCGTTCACTTAAACTGACATTGAGACGCTTGAAATTGATACCGAGTCAATGAGAGTAATTCGATTTCTATCGAATGCATTACTACTCCGTGTACAATCCAGCGTAGCTTTGTGAAGGGAAGGATTATAACATTGGTATATGCCTTTTCCAAGCACACGGTTATTGTTGAATTCGAATGGCACAATTCTACAGAGCCACAAACCAGATACACGCCAAGCGCGGCTTAGAAATTTTCCTACACAGATCTGTAACCTTATGACACACTTCATGAGTAGTAAGACAACACTTGATATACCGACATCGTACGCCAACCCGGCTCGATTACGGCAAAATGTTTCCTTTGAAATCTTGTCAAGTGTTTTATAATCAACCTCCTACTATTGGGTCCCCTGTTCAGCAGTGCTGAAAAGAGACCAGTAGTCCATACTTTATCATGTGTTGCTCTAATACCCGAGTCAGACAATTTATTGTATTCATCTTCGTATGGCGATTGTAGTCGTTTCTGGAGCTTAACAAAAATAAGTTTAGAACAATTGTTTTATCCACATTCATCGGCTTCGTCGTTTATGGATGACGTTTATGTGTCTGTGAATCATTTTGTGTCTTTGTTAGCATCTCGTTGCTTATGACTTAAAGAACCTACAGGGTATATGAGTAAATCGTTGTTTTGAAAAGCTTCATATTTTGGGCTTTCCATAGAAGGTCACTGATACCTGGTCACACGTTGAACAATATATACAACCAAACATTCAGTAACGCGAAATGTGTAATGTATTGGAACAGTAAAATTATTATGAAGCACCAATCTCAAAGATTCATTTATCCAAGTTGTAGACGAATACCTTATGCAGTCCATGTACAGAAACACTGATGTTAGGTTAATCATTTTTCTTGAGTGTTAACATAAGACTGAATGAGACAAACAAGATGCTTCGTCTATCACTACTGTACTAGGACTAATACTAACCAATACAGAAGTAAAACCGAATAAATTAGTTCGGAAATTTCGAATCTCTCTACGAGACACAGACGTCTGCATTACAAACATATCAATTTATTTGGTTGCCGAATAAACATAACTAGAGTTTTATTCGAAAACATTCTTACCAGAAATCTTCCACTTGAGTTATGTTGTGACTGTCCACCCTATCCTCATTTGTTTTCCCTGATCACACAGTTGATAATGTAGCAGTTAATGGGTAAGTCTACTTTTGGCAAAAACTGTGTTTCAATATTGTGTGACTGATGGCTGGTTTTGTGATGGGTGTAAAACCAAACTATCAGAGTGAAAATACGAAAGACATTCTTGGGTTATATATTTTCAAATCGCTATGATGTATAAGAATGATTCTGAACTCCTTTGCTGGATAGTTTGTATATCCGTTTCAAAGTGAGCTTGGACGTGGCCAAAATGCCATTGTTTGAGACAGTTTGCGTAATAGTTTTGGTCTTTTCCAAATTGCGAGCATGTCTTCAACACAGTTGTGGGATCACCCTAGTGACGACGGCTAACCACAACTTACGTGAAACTTGAGTCACGTCAGCAGAAGCGATTCTAATTTGCAGTCGTAAAAGCTGCTTTCATGAAAGAACCTTCCAAGGTGGATTCATAGTTTTGTCGTGGCTACCTCTTCGATATATCTTAATCAGATTTATGAAATATGTGCCATATTTGATATACTCCAAAGTATGGAGAACACCAGTAATTTAACCACAATATGAGCACACTTGATTCAAAATTCTGCAAAATATAAGTTGAAATCTCGATTGGATCGTAATTACATCGAAGAGTAACTTTGTAATGCGAATAAAATCAGTTATAATCATTCCTATATTCATCACAATATTCTGATAAATTATCTGAAAATCGGTCAGAATGCATGGTAGCCAAGAAGTGCGCCAGAGGATAAACAAAACACAGACCAGAACAACCTGACAGACTAACTATTAAGGCAGGGTGAATCATCTCGGGTAGCGACTCGAAACAGAATGCTTTCACTAACGCTCAAGAACTCGTTCGAGAATGGTTTAGAAAACAAAACTTATGTACTCACAATCGCCACAGTAATAAAAAAAAAGTTGTTTACCAGTTAAATCGGGAATCGATACAGCTTCTTTGAACGCAATTGGGATAGCGTCTACAAATTGAATAGTCAATTGGGAATGAGACTGAGAAATGTTGAAAGCATGTCAATTAATTGTGAGTTGTTGACTGAGTAAGACCTATAACCAGATTCACGGCAAGCAAGTCATCTGGTTCGCCTAATGAGTCTTGCTTCCAATCGGTCTGTTAACGTACGAAGTTATGGAAATCTGATACACAGCGGAACTCCCAAATACACAGTCCACACATATTAAGGCTGGCCACAGTGGTGGTGATGTCCTAAGAAAGGAACTGCTGTATATGGCCTGTTGCGGTTGAATGTTTCGCGATCGAAGACGCCAGATTTCTGTTCGGATGTTGGTATGTTGACCTGTGTTGAGTCATTGTTTGCATTAGCCAGTTGGAGATATGCTCCGCGTTCGTTTGTTCTAAGTTTCGGTTCGTTCTGCCAATGTATGAGTCACCACAACCGCAGGTGAACTGGTAGATGACACAAGTGACAGAGTTATTCGAGAAAGAACAATCTGGGGCGGTGGAGTCTCATCGTATGAGTAGAAAATAGCAAACGCAATCCGGCTATGGGTTAAGTGCGATGATCAACGACAGATTTCAACCTTTGATTCGCACTGACAATACTATGGACTTATGTTTAAGTAAGGTTGACAGAAACCTGTTTATTCGGCTCTGACTGTGGCTTGGAGGTAGTTTTTGGTTCTGTGCAATAAATTTCAACAAATTTGACCGGATACCCATTCACAAACAGAACTCCCCTCAAGAGCTCCTCTTGAGATTTTAGGTAGTCGGCCGCACACAACTTCCTTGTCCGATCACAATGCGTTTGCACTCAACTACGTTTGCAAGCCACGGGCGCAAATGGAGAGAACCGTAGATACTGCTTACTCCATGTGGCTTTACGATAAACAGACCGGCTAAATGTACCATCTGAGAGCCTAGAAATAAGGTCATCTAAGAATGGTAATGAGTTATCTAACTCTTATTCAAGGATGACGCAGTAGTTACGATGACAGGAATTAAATTGATGTAACAGAGTTATGAAGTGATCAGAATCGGCGATTATTGGAATGTCATCCACGTGCTATTTATACGGCACAAAACGGTTAACACAATCCGACAATCCAGGAAAAATGTCAGCCAATGTTGGTCCCAACGGACTTCCCATTACTACACTACAACTCTAGCCGAATATTCTGTTACTATGAAACAAAATTTTAGTTCAACTTTTGCTGCGGTGCAATATTTTCCACCACTGAGCAAGTTGAACTCAGTCTATGCAATCGGGAAATAAAGCGGACGCCGGCAACACCAATCAACATGCACACTCTTTAAAGATACTCGAGGAAACACCACGTGGTTCAGTCAACCTGCTGTGTATTAATTCAGAGAGGATACATTAAGAAGATTGGAATTTCAATTTGAAATAAACCAAATCCCCTACTACTCACCAGTAAGATTGGAATTGTACAGACTTTGAATCCGAATCACAAGCTGACAATCACATATTCCGAAAATGATGAATACTTCTACAAAAATTAACATCCAATGGAATTAAAGCCTAACACATCGCTGACTGGACATTACAGGTTGGTGACATACATAAACTAAACAGAAAGTAAATAACTTAACAAATCTTTCGGGCTCTCTAGACCACTCGATTAAAAGAGAACATTCTAATTGAGATGAACAAATTATGTTGTCTAAACTCACATTTTGTACGGGGTCGCCCAAACGAATCGCTTTAACAGCTTCCTTCACATTCATCATTTGAGGATACAGTTCATAGTTCTGAACAACCCCATCCATTCTTACTTTTGCATCGATGTCGACGAGTTGTTTGAGTTCGGAACCTGAGATATTTTGGCCATTGTACAAAAACTGCAACAATTCCCAGTGGGTCTTACTTGGCAGTTGTTCATCTTTGTGTAGGATCGGATTCAGCTGCAGATTGTAGACACCGGTCTGTTGGTTGAAAAGGTCGAACACCAATTTTGGAGGCCATGGACATCGCGTATCTGGGTTACTTCTTGCGTCAACTATGCATGCGTCATATCGCGTGCCAACTTGATACGGCAGGTGGGAAACCACTGAAGGAAACACCACATCTCTTAACGTCCATAAGCCAATGAAGAGTACAATCAAACAGAATGCTAAACAGAAGGTTCCTCTTACTATGCGGGCCAGGGGTATAAAGAAACAGTAAGGTTTCATTGAATTTAACGGAAATGTACAACGATATCTTCACATTTACCGCAAGTACCCTGAGAGGCAGTCCATCAGCATGACACGGAAGCCACACTGTCAGAAATTGTTTCGTCACCACCCCATAATACATTACAGAATGCTAGGTTTGGTTGGTCAATCGGAATGTTACAATCACTATGAAAAGTTTTGTATCTAGCCAATCATAGCCGATGACTGGATTTGTTCGTACTCTATGTGTGCGTTACGCGCCTGTGTGCGTGACTGAAGGAGGCTGGTGGTGTTCGTTGTTTACTGAACTTGTTTTGTTAGAATAGACCTTACGATGACAAGAATGCCAAGATATTGATTGTGCCGAATCCAACATCCAATGATTTTTTGTGTCTCAGCCAGTCGGGATTAGCTCTGAACCTCCAAATCATGAGGCTTGAAGTTTGGAGGATTTTTATTGCGTACTACTTGTTGAAATGAAATTTACTCCTGTCGGCTGCAATGGCGTTAATATACCAAATCGATACACCCTGTACAATAGAACACCCGGAGAATATTGTGGCTGAAGAATCTACATTGATTGCTTCGACTTTTAAATATTCGAGCTATTATAACGATCGAAACATATTAGAACATATTTTCGTTCGTTTTTACACTTGGTTTGTAAGAAACCACGGCGTCAGATCAGAGAGCCCAGTGTCTCAGAAGTAATCTTTGGTCTATTGTTTTCTGGGCAGCTGAATAGGGTACAAACACAAGCCTACCGATTTCACAACAGCTTCGTGTTCCACATCTTTGTCATCAGAATAGTGTGTTATCAATCACATGACGTTAATCCGCTGTTACAGTTCACTCGGTGAATAAGAATAATTTTAAAACATTTGGATAACATGTAGTGTCCTAGGTTGTGTTATATAGTAACTCCACATGGATCTGTCGTGGCGTGGCTGTGGAAAATTTAATACAGCATTATACAGTCAAATTCAAATGGGCAGCAAAAAATGAAGAAAAGTATAATAGTGATTTTATGTTATTAACGTTTTATTTGGAGGCACAAGACATTTTTGATGGCATTTCTTGACACCAAGAAATTGGTCTTCGAGGCATTAGTTATGAATTCTGCCAGTTTAAAGTCTGTAATGAAATGATTTCGATATATCAATCAATATCAATCACGTCATCAACTTTCGTGTTGACATAACACACAAGATAAATAAAACATAAAGTAGACTGTTCGATATCTTTGGAGACTGATTTAATAGTGAGATATCTGAACCTGAATGCCTTGTACAATTACCTATAGGACATTTTTACGCTACTTACGCCAACACACTAACCTTGGTGTTAGTGGTTTGTAGTAACTTTACATTCACGAGGTAATGTGACCTGACGCGGTGGTACTGCCAAGGCAACTCTCACGTCACAGGTGGTTCAGGATTTTAGGGACGTCGAAGGTGATCTCACTGCAACATTCACAGGTTTATGTTTTAACATTAAGCTAGGACAGTTGGATGAAGACAGGTGCACAAGACTTTGAAAAGAAGAAAACTGATATCAATCGAACACTATAATTACATTGAAGGCGAAATTCTAAAATAAATATTATCTATCCAATAGTCCCAACCATGGGGCTATCTAGTAGATTACCTCATACTGCTTATGCTTATGATGGGAGTTTCAATACAGCATATCTTCACATGAGAAGGCAGATCCTGGGCTTTGATCCTGTTGGTCTTGCTAGCCATGCTGCGCTCACACTTGTCGGGCTTCATACCCTCTCCCGTGAGATAATGCCTCCACGGATGCATTATTTTTCTCTTCCCAGAAGACTTTTTCTTTGGAGGCATCACGCATTTTGTTTTCAAATTGCAATGCACAAGTTTCTCCTACATGTGTGATGAATCAAGCAC
Source organism: Paragonimus heterotremus (assembly GCA_013368495.1). Taxonomy (NCBI): domain Eukaryota; kingdom Metazoa; phylum Platyhelminthes; class Trematoda; order Plagiorchiida; family Troglotrematidae; genus Paragonimus; species Paragonimus heterotremus. Next base: position 16,953 of record LUCH01017947.1, read on the forward strand.
TGACAAGCACAGTCGAAATTTGATCAGCCTATTCTGTCTGCACGCTCACACGGTCCCCTATTTGTACAAATTCCAACCGGTGTTTTGTGGTAAGATGAGGTTAAAGTGAATGGAAAAGGTTCTGCTTTGAATATGGTAAGTAACCGGCTTTGTAGATATTTTTTAGTTCCGATGCTAAAAAGAAATAAAATCTGAATGAAACAATGACTTTTGTGGCTGTAACACTGCAGTATTCCGCATAATATAGAACGGGCATCGGAAGGGTACCTTCGTCTAAACAGCAATTTGACCTTTTAAAGGTTGAATGTAACCATTGGAGTATTATCTACTACCGTCAGAAGACCTATTACACCTTTCAGAATCTCGATATATGTGCCGACTATGTACAGCAGTAACCTTAGTATGATATCAGTGTTCTGACCAAGGCCTAATTCAGCTGAACCAAGTCCCCACTGACAAGCGCCTTGGATGCTTTCGTCGTTAGTTTTCATTCATTTCAATTTGTCATTGATTAATAAAATTAGTTGGTGGTTGTCCCTCACAGTCTCTGGTGTTGATAAGATTGGAACTGAAATTTTAGTTGTATTGACTCAGAGCAGATTTTGACCGACCGGATCTCCGTGACTAATTGGCCAAAGTTGGTCAACATGGACACAGACATTCCGGCATAAATGATATGAACATATTCTGGGTTGGAAGGCTTTTGGACAACATGTTTGAGATCTGGGTGCAAACCACCGACATTGATGAAGATCTGTTGTCTGCATGCAACCCATGACTTCTTCCCATCAAATTTCGTCCTCCGGAGCAGAAGATTTCAATAAGGACTGTGTGCACAACTTAACCGCGGATGCAAATTAATAATGTCGTCATCAGCTACCGAATACGCCAATCTTTTGAAGACTGTCGTTAATATTCGAGTGACCACTCTGCTGTTGTTCATATTTGTTTCATTTTGTTGCTTACTGAAAGATTATCCGCTGGCAAGTGTGTAACAACCAACGGGAAACTTAACAGTAAGATCGTATGAAATACTTGTTAAGCGGCATCAACAGCCAAACTTTTTGAGTCAGCTGGGTGGACTGACCAAAACGGACACAGGACAAAAATATTAACAGGTGTGCAAGCTAATTGTGGGGATGTTTGTTCCACGGAATCTCGCAAATATGGCAGAAGTGCTTAGTGCTTATTGTGTAGCATTACTTAACAGGCGTCAACCGTGACGCATAACTCCGAACACGACGATAACCGTCGTAAACCCAAACATGAGCTTTGATAGATTTTGCTTACACTGCGAAAATTGTTAAAATGATGAGAGGAACAATTCCGACTGAAAGAGGTCGTTTGTGGTTCTCCTTAATTTGTATTTGTACTAGTTGTCCAAAAGATGTTAACGAACTTACGTCTCCAGTTCCCGGTCTATTGTGTTTGCAGAGCATATTCTCATTGCTCTACTAATCAGGCAGTGGACGAGATTTCGTCTTTGCCTTAAAGACCCGAAAGTGTTGATTTTTATATGTTGCCCAGTCCATTTTGCCCTACGATTCATAGGTGTATACTCATTTTGCTGCTGTTGTATGGCATAGTATGTAGGTCGCACGACGAGGTGCTTGTCAAAACGGATCAGAGAACACCATCCAGCGTGACCCAAGACAGGTTCGATCGAATCTACCAACAGTGCAGTCGTTGCACAGTTTGCAGATACTGATCACCGGGTTGACCCCACTCAGGTGTTCCTTGACGTCTACACATTTTCGATAAACCATCCCAAAGTGGTCAGACAACAGATGGTGGTTACTGCTGAATCGATCGCCACTCGAATAGGAAATCCGATTTTGTGTTCACGCAGTAAATTTGTACAAGCCCTGCAGTTGCGGTGGCCAAAGGTCACATCATCAGACTGCATGCCCATCCAAACTCGAACCGATAACTTTGTGACGTAATGGTGGGTGGAAATTCAAACCACCCATCATTGACACTGGTGATTTTCACTCTGAGTGATTACCCCCATCGAGGCCTGGATATTTTGCGACGCTCTACATAATTCAGTGACATTCTGCTAAACCTCTCTGTGTCGTGTACACACCATTTTTGATTTTGCTGAATCTATATAACTGTATTGATCTGATGATGAATTATCGAAAACAGTTGTTCGTCACGTTCACCCTTCTATATCCATTAACACAACAAATGTACGCCGTACTCTCACTAGTTTTATTCCTCCGTGGGGTCGCAGAGAAGTTCGAATGTAAGGTAAATGGGTTGTTTAATATAGAGGTACGCTCGATCTTGTTCCATGGATCATGGGAATGGTCCATTTCAAGAGAAGATGTATATGACATTTCAATGTTCGATCATTGTTCCTACAGTTGGCTGAGTTGTCTCAGTTGGGCAGAATGAATGAACAGTGTGACAGTTAATGGACAGAAAACGTTCAAGATATCGGCCGATAGCTTAGGTAACGCATTGTGCAATCTGTTTCGGTTGGGTTGCGTATTCCGTTTGTCGACGGAACGCTTGCTTAATCGCGCGTGGTTCAGTGTGGTTGGTGGTGGTCAGACGAAATTGGCAACAAAATGACTATGATAACTTTGACCGTCTTGCTGAGTAGGGTTAAAACGTGACGCCTGTCAAGTTGCGGAGTGGACGACCATCCTCAATGATCGTCTGAAATACTCTCTGGCTCTTTCTTGCGTCGCACTCAACAGCCAGCCTGCATTCATGTGTTTGTTGTACCCTCTTCATGGAGTTCCTCTGCTGTTTTTTTATATTTATTTGTTTATTCAATAATTCATTTTTAAATCTGTTGTTTAATGAACAGCCGTCAACATGAATGGTAGCCCGAATTACTGTACTCTCGTTAAGGCTCAAATTTGAACATGAATATATGTATGGAGCCGACCATCAGCGGATTTTCCGACGAGTTAAAAAGCAGGATGTTGTTTTGGGGCTCTTCTTTAGACAACTTACTCAGCACACTGTCTTATTTTTAACGGGCAGCTGAACGATTTGCAGTAAGTAGGAAAGATTTCGGAGGTACCCCTAGTAACACACCAGAACACAGCCATTCTCTGAGTAATCTCTGAGTGTTCCAGATGAAACATTCACCAAAAATCATTAACAGATGTTTGATGACATTCATTTCGGTAATGTTGGTTTTAATAAATTCGCGTGCTACCAGGTGATTAATCATAACTCGTTTATTGTACAAAAAATTGTTTTTTATACGCATCATTACACAGCGTTCCAATGAGGCAACCCGTCCATTTTGGATTTCGCTGTGCAACTCGGTATGTGGTATTCTTGCCTGCCGGTTGGTTGTGTCAAGTGAACACAGCTGACAAGCGCGACATGTAAATTATGCAAAAATAATTTTCAAGATTATCTGATTGAGTTATTGCTGTTTCCTGCTTATTAGTTCATATATTCCACTCCTTATGTGTGCTGAAAACGTGCCTTTTGTAGAAAGTGGAATTTGTACATGTTCAATGGAATTTCTGAAATCACTCAGGGTGCACTCATGAATGAACTCTTCATTTTCTGAAACATCTGTAACTTCTCTGCCAGATTGTCCAAGTCAATTGTTGTTATGTCTCGCTCATTAACTGAGATATTCTACTTCTAACGCGTGTGATAAACTTATTCTCTTGCAATTGTCACTGCATGGAATGAATAATAAAATCTTGCAGTTATTAACGAAGAAAAGGATGTTCATTTTAATACGTTTGACCACTTGACAACTGTCCGTAATCGGTTTGTTTTCACTATAAAATTGTCTGATCACAATGGCTTCATCAGTATTTCAAGAATTTATGATTTTAGTTGCTCGTTTGTTGAAGGCAGACGGTAGCTTTCATCGTGGTTCGATATATTAGGTACTCGAAATATTGGTGGCATCTCATTCAATCGTGCGCAAATCTTCTCTTGACCGCTTCAGGAGTGTTCCCAAAATGTCACCTTAGATCACTCAGGGATCACTCGGGAAACGCTCAGGGAACACTCAGGGAACGCTCAGAGACCACTGAGGAAACGGTCGTGCTACTACGGATCTGAATATTGTTATCCTTGCTTGAACTAGTGCAGTGAAGTTGAACGATTGTATTATACTACTCATACCGCGGCTATTCAGTAGCAGGTGCAGGGCATATTTTCTGACAACGTACAAGCCACAAGAAGACTGCAG
>LUCH01017948.1:0-21393 GCA_013368495.1 Paragonimus heterotremus
AGCATCAAAGTTGGTCATTATCCGTCGGATAGGTGAGCATTGACTCGCGTACATATGGCCAGCTACATTAAAGCATGATCAATAAGCAACAAACAAAACAATACGTACGTTATTAATGATAGGGTGGAACGTGTTACGCATGTTTACACCACACCGTATGTAGAAACAACTAGGTGAAACGTAGACCGTTTTCTACAAGAAATACTATCAGGGCAACAAGTTCAATATATAATTCCCATGTGTAACTAAGCAACACCCATGGCGACATGGTTTTCATTAGGAATTAACGTACATTTCGTGTAGAATGCAATGTGAACACGACGTAATCGAAAATCACAAAATCTGTTATATTTCCGAAACCGCGCGAAATTGAGCGTTTCTGCAAAACAGACAAACGTATTCCGCCACGAAAACCCCGAAGGAAGCATTTTTAGAACGTAAAATCGATTAGGAAAGCCAACATTTAGCTTTTATCAAAAAAAGTGGTGACACATTTCTTTCAACAGAAGTGCGAATATGGGCAATTTTTTTAGTACAGCTGATTGTTTTCATTGAAACGCCACCAGTATATTCCATTAAATCTATATATCTGCCCCGTAATATGCATTTTAATATTGCATGAAAATTTTGAAAAATCTCTTTTCGCGCCTAAATGGCCGTTTCCAACTCGTTCCGGCGAACGATACAACTGCCAAATTTTTTTTCACCAAGCTGATACATTTTGGGACTTATTCGATGTATTCCAATTTTTCCATCAACGATGCTTATTTTCAATTGATGTATTGTAGGTACTTTGCCTGAAATTCCAAATTTAAAATTTCAAAAAAATATTTAGAAATCGAGGATTTGCGCCAAAAGGACCGTTTTGTCTTTAGAACGACCTTCAAATCGAATCCCGTGAAACGGATAATTGCCCAAATCATTTTTTGATTAGTTCACAGTGGGGAAGAGTTTGTTCCAACATTTATCTAGCTCCGTTTTGAATACATCTATGCAGGAAACCTCCACGATCTTCGTAAGTAATTTGCTCCATGAGTTGATTACCCGGCTGGTGAAGAAGTTAAACCTAACTGCCATTCGTGATCGTGTTTTCTCGATCATGAACCTGTGTTCTCTTAAATTTCTGTCCTGACGTATCACAAACAAACACGCCAGGGGACTTGTGCCGGTGTGGTGGTTAATTTTGTGCACTTCAATAGGGCCTCCTCCTACCCACCGGTGTTCGAGTGAGAATAAGTTCAATCAGTTTAGTAGGTCTTGGTGAGTTAGACCCCTCATACCACATACCATACGTGTGGCCAGCTTTTGTACTTTTTCGAGGACAGCTATGTCCTTTTTTAGGTACGGTGGCCAAGCCTGGGCACAATATTTCAGGTGGGGCCGAACTATGGCCGAGTATAGTGGGATGAATACTGCTGGACATGGGTTGGCGATCGCAGATTTTAGTCGCTGTAACGCTCTCCATGCTTTTGTTGCGGCTGCAGCACACTGGGCAGTCGGAGCAACCGTGCTGGTGACTTGGATATCTAAGTCCCTCGTTTGCTGTTTTGTTGTACGTTCGACTGTCCGCCCATGTGCATCCCTTATATACCTAGGGGTCGACTGATTAGTATTAGCGAGGATATGACTTTTAAGAACACTCAGTGGTAACTCCCACCTTAATGTCTATTCATAGATCTTCGGAATGTCTTCCTGGAGGACGCCCGAGTCCAATGCATTTTCCACCGGCTTTATGTCATCTGCATACAGGCGACATGGACTGACCAGGTTGCCGGTCAAGTCATTTACGTATACCAGGAAGATCAGAGAGGAGAGGATAGACCCTTGAGATACTTCGCATAACGGAGAACCCTCGTTTGACAGTACTCCTCTTACTCTCACCCTTCACGATCTTCCAACTAGGAACGTCTGTATCCACCTATAGATTCTGAGGGAAATCCCAGCTTCCCGCAGTTTCCAGCCCAATAGCCTGTGGCTGACAGAGTAGAAGGCTTTCTGGACATCTAGGTGTCACACCTCGACCACTTCCCGTTTATCCAGCTTCTTCGTGACGGTTTCTAAGAACATCAGCAGATGGGTGAGACAAGATCTACCTTTAAGAAAGCCATGTTGAGATGCTTTGAAGAATTTCTGCTCGCAAAGAAATCTACAGATCCCCTCACGTAATGCGTCCAAAAATTTTGTTTACTGGTCTGTAATTTCCGACCTCTGAACGGTTACCATCTTTGAGGATGGCAATTATAGTGGCTTGTTTCCAGTCCCTCACAACCACCCCTGTTCCCGAAGTGAGATTCAACAGCTGGGTAAGAGGCGACGCCAGCAATTTGGCCAAAGGTTTCAGGATAGCCGGGTGGATATGGTTAGGTTCTGCGGACTTTGTATTGTTTAGTTGGAATGTTGCTGGCTCAAATTCGTAGGGCACAATATCCTGATCCACGACGGCGACACCCACAGTGTTAGGGTGAGGCTCAAGTGCTCCACTGTCTGAGCAGAAACATTTTGAAACTGTGCCATGAATGCGTCCGCTATGCCCTTGTCAGCCGTTGTAATCTCCCCGTTATAAGACAGTGAGTTCCCAATTTCCTTTTTTAGGGAGGATCTAGATTGAGCGTAACCGTAAAACCTTTTGGGGTCCTTTTTAATGTCCAGTGCTAGGTTAAGCTCATAGATTGAACGAGCATTCCTTACTATCTTAATTGCTTTGTTTTGGGCTTTTTTTAAATCATGTAGCTTTTAAACTTCTTTTGCTGAATATATGCCTTCCAGACCATATTCTTGCGTTGGAAAGCTCTCTTGACTGTGGGGCGAAAACATGACTTCCGACCCCTTCCTCCGACTTGTTTCTGAGGAACGTTCCCATCTGTAAAGGCCTGGAGGTTGGCAACGTAGTTTGTCCACAAATTACCGACGTCCTCTACAGAAACTGTTGTGTTACAGGTCACTCTATCAGCTTCCAGTATCAGTCTATTGTGGTCAATTCGGTGAAAAAGTTCCACTTTGTGTGCCTGTTTTACCGATAGGGAACAGTGGAACGAGAAATAAATCTTCATATGATCGCTTTTTTCGAGTGGTGCCGCAGTCACAATATTACCCATGTCAGTGCTACGGCGAATTACAGTTAAGTCTATGGTTGAGGCAATCTGACCAGGTCGAGATCTCGTGGCTGTGTTAGTGTGAACTTGTTGGCTGGGTTGAGCAATTTATGATCAAATCCTCTACCACTGGCAGATCCCACTCGCCGGTTGATTTTAGGAGCATTAAAATCCCCCAAGACAAAAATGCGATAGCCTGGTTGGTAAGCCGACTGGAGTGATTTCAGCGATGCTTCGTCTTCTTCTGGCTGAGCACCCGGACTTCGATACACCCCGAAGACTATCAATAGGGGATTGACATAGAGAAGGTGGACGGCGGTTCGAATGCTCACGCAGCTGCAGTTATAGTTTACGGGTGATTGCCTTACAGAACATTTTATCAGCAATAGGCAACCGCCTCCAACGGCATTAACACGATCACTGCGATACCACTGGAACCCACGCGCCTAATCCCCCAAATCCATTCCTACTTTGAGCCATGTTTCTGTGAGCAAGCAAATATCTACGGAGTGAATTGCTGTTTGCAGCTCGTCTCTCTTATCAAGCAGGCTACATACATTGGCCAGCATGCATTTCATTTCCGGCGATCTGGCCTTCTGCCAACTCCGTATTTTGGTGGCATCTGATCCATCGGAGGAAACCTCCGAGGGATAAGTTCGCCTTTTGGATATGAGGATATGATCCGCATCGTTGTGAACCATTTTTATCGTCGGTGGTTGGCTCTCCCAAGCTGTTGCATCGTCGTCTTTCTTCCTCGAAGTTGTGATTTCCTTCCCGGACCCGATTTGTGCCGAGCTGCTCACCTTTGATTTCTGGTGTAGCCGACATCACTACATATGGGCCAGCTTTGTGATGCATGGCTGTCTCATGTAACCTTCATGTCTGACATTCTCTGAGCTATCGTGTCAGCTTTAGTTAGTATCAGATCTCCAGTGTTACGATCTCGAAATTGGACTGGGAGCGGTCTGGGATAGTTTGTTTGTTTATCAGTTAACGTCCACCTACCGAGTCTGTGCACTCGGCGCCATTTCGTCGATGCGGGTAGCTCAGCATTTTGCAGAACGCCTAGAATTAGTTGTCCTTCCGAGGATCTCTTATGTTTGGCATCCTGTATCATTGGTTTGAGAGCGTGAATAATTATGTTCTTCTCCCTATTTAGGGTGACCTCATAGGAACTTCGCAACTGTCTAACCGCATTAACGTGCTTTTGCAGGGTGGCCGTAACTTTACGCTGATGTGCCTCGTGTTGCATTATCCGTGTAAACACCGCATCGACTTTAGTCGGGCTAAGGTGCACGCGACCGCTTGGGGGCGTCCTGCTATCTCCCTTCATATGCCCCTCTGGCGTCAAACTTTTTGCCCACCAGGGTCTACAGGCCTTACTTGTAGTTGCTTTTTGTGATCTCTGGGCAGTCTCATTGGCTTTTTGAAGCTTTCGGGGCAGCAAGATGTGGCTCTGAGGGTGTATCAACGTTGACGTAAGTGGCGTTGAGCGCACAAGTGGGCCACCTCCAGGTGTGAAGCCTATGGGCTGCTTGCAGTAAGCCGTCGGCGTGCGCACGCCATTCCTCGAAGTTCCGATTTTTTTAGTCACTGTCTTTGCAGGCGCAGAGTTCCGAGGTTGATCGGTGGTTTGGTTAGGGGACCGAGTACTGGAATTTGTGGTGTGTGAAGCACCTATTAAGGATTCCGATCTGTCTGAAAGACTAAACCACTTTCTTCATCTGGTATTGCATTCTACATAGATCCAGCACATCAGAATATTTGCCGTGCGGCTTATATAGCTCTGTGCTTATGCATGCACACGACTGATAGCACCGTCTATCGCATATGTCACATTGAATTCCGGCGACTACACTTTGCCACACCGCCTGTTGAGGCAAGGATGAGAGACTCCAGACATAATTGTCTGGCGTAGATAACTTAATTTACGGCCAGTAAATGAAAACAAGCTTGCAACCAACGGTAATTCACTTTTAAGATGCTCATACACTTTAATAACCAAATGCTAAACACTTACAGGCAAACGATTGCAAAACGAAAGGCGCAACTAATCTTCAAATTTAAATCGCGCGCGCCAATCCTGCCGACGTTCTTGTCGTTGGTTCAATGGTTTGGTGGGCTAACCGGGAGTCCTCGGACCCTACGGCATTGGTTCAGTGAACGAGAACGGTGATCGTCTGCTCCACCTATGTGCTACTTACGAGCTGGCTATCACGAACACTCGATTCCAGCTGGATACGAGCGACATCACGACTAGGACCTATCCACGAAACGGTCATGACCATTTGCTTGACTCCGTGGCTATGTGACAACGCAACATTCTTGAAGTGCGTATCACGCGGGTGATGCGCGGCGCTGAATATAGTACCGACCATAAACTGGCCAGGACTAAATTATTTATCCATGTACGCAAGTCTGTTTGTTGTAGATCTTCCGAACAACGATAGAAGTTGGATATAAAACGACTGGAAAACTGCAAGACGAAGACAGCTATTCAATGTGCAGTTGCCGCTCGTTTGCACGACGCTCCCGTATCCACTACCCGTGGAGGTATGTGGCACTTTATCAAGGAACGGACCACGATGGCAACCACCGAGACGATTGGTGTGGAATGCTAGAAACGTCCAGATTGTTTTGAAGACAACAACAACAACAGTGCGAGAGAAGAATACCGCGTTCGCTGCCTCCACAGTGGACCTGGTCAATGAAACGAAAAAGGCGACTTTCCGAAGTATTCGCCGCCAACTGGTCCAGCGTGTTTGCTGAATCAAGGACAACTGTTGGATGAAGCAGGGTGAGCGGATGCAGGGTTTTGCATATCGTCGACAGCACAATGAGTTCTACTATTCGCTCAAAGCGATATTCGACCCATCTATCCAGTCTACTAAAGCACCTGTAGACGTGGACACCGGCTGTTCGTGCACCCAATCAGAGGACATCATGAAAACCTGGCGCAAACACTTTGATAGCCTACTAAATCGTCCCGTTAATATTGGTTGGATGACCATGAACAGCCTGCCGGAACAGGACGCAAATTCTTCACTGGCTGTCGCTCCGGGTTTTCTAGTATTATGAAAAGCGATCGAGCAACTGCGCAATGGAAAAGCTGTGGGCGAGGATGGATTGCCGGATGTAGCCTTGAAGAATAGCGGGGCTGCGATGGAGCGTGCACTGCTCCAGCTGGTTCGCTTCTTCTGGGGGCACGAGGTAATGCCACAAGTTATCAGGGATGCTGTGGGAGTTTCTTTGTTTAAAAGTAAAGGTAGCACGCAGTGCCCCGGAAGCTATGGGAGCATAAGTCTGCTGCGTTGCGCGGGCAAGGTGCTTGCTAGAATTCTCCTGAATCGGAAGTCCTAGAGACCAATGTTTCTGTGGAGTAGTGCGGATTCCGGACGAGTCAGAGTACGACCGACATGGTGTTCGCTGCTCGACGAGTTCTGGAGAAATCCCGGGGACGCAACCAACTCCAGTCTGCCCTCCTCGTAGAATTCACCAAGGCTTTCGCTTCCGTGAGCTTCGAGGCTTTGTGGACGGTACTTGGTAAGTTTGTATGCCTAGATGATTTCGCCAATTTCACTAGATTCTAGCATGTGTCTATAAAGGCGAAGAATAAATTGTGTGGATCTTCCGCTGATGATTTTTTTCATTGTCACTGGCGCGAGACGGGGTCATGAGTTAGCCCCAGCTCCATTCAGTTTATATTTGACTGCCATGGTAACAATTGTTTGTCAGGACTCTGAGGAAAACTGCGTTAAAGTAGAGTATCGGACGGATGGGCGCCTGCTGAATATCCGACAGTTCGGCGCCCCTACCTGATTACGCACCTGAACGACGCACATGCTCTTGTTCGCAGATGACGGCGAATGGCTAACACACAGTGAAGAAGAACAGCAATGCCTACAGGCGGCTTTCGCATCCAGTGGTATCCCAGTTTGTACTGGACATCAACGCAGGTTAGACGTTTTCCTTCTTTCAAACCTCTCCCGTCTGAGGTGCTATCTGTGAACTTCCGCCCAAAATTTGCGTTGTTAGTAGCTGTGCGAATTCTGCTACTTCTCTGGCTACTTATCTTCTCATTTGTCCATGGACCGCCAGTTGAGAACTCGGGTGGCAAAACCAGTACTGCTTTCGGACGTCTTAAAAGACGTGTTTGGAAGAACCTCAACTTGAAACCGAGCACTAATTTCTTTGTCTAGCGCTCAACGGTCTTGTCTATACTGCTGTGCGGCAGTTAAACGTGGACATTGTATCAGCGGGATGTGCGCTATCTTGGCCACTTTCATGTGCAATGTCTAAGACGCACTTCGGATATTCGGTGGCCGGACATGGTTTCGAACACTGAGGTACTGCGGAGAGCGGACATGAATGGGATGAAAAACTTGCTGGTGTTAGATCGTCTTCGTTGGATGGGTCACGTCCGTCGGATGGGCGATGACCGTATCCCGAAGCATGTGCTCTGTGGACAACCGAGATCAGGTGTGCGAAATCCTGGTGGTCGGAAGCTGAGTCACCACGACGTTGTGCAGGGAAGCCATTCAAGTTGTAAAATTGATTGTTGATGTTTGGAAGACAGCGTTGAACCGGACTGCTTGGTGGAATACGATTCGGACAGGCGTCCGCGAGGTCAGCGAGCAGTTATTGCTCAGCCGAGAACGAAAACGTGCGGAGCGCAAAAGAACCATAGGTCGTGGTGACATGACTATATGGCGTTGCGATGTGTGCGATCGCGAATGCGCTGGCCGTTTGGGATTAATAGGCCACCAGCCTACTCATAGCGCACCATCGGCAAAAAGACGGCGAGTACGTTAAGCTCATGTGGGTCATATGGGCATATCCATTCCATCTTTGCTAATGATTGTCTCGACCATGATGTGATGTACATTCATAATTTCGGTTTTTTGTCTCATGAATACGAACTGATCACTGCAGCCAGTACGAGGTCTTCTTATTACTCGCATGCATGGTTTCAATGCGACTACAATTTCTAGGACTATTCGATGTCTATAATTCCGAGTATTACACAGTAATGTGGTCGTTTGACAACTAATTCGCTTCTGTTTTCAGAAACGGGTGTCCGTGATCTTCCACACACTCTTCTCTTCAGCTTTACTGGTGTATTGAATGATTAATCATTTGCGTAATCTTTGCGCAATCCAACCTGAAATTTGTTCTTCGCTCATTCTCTCTAGAATGCAGTAACGTGCACACGTATACGTGTATGCTTCGTGTATTACATTTTACATGTCCTTCTTCCTAGTATAGATTTTGTCATTGCCGTCTGTGTTTATTTTCTGATAGATAAGGGTTTTCTTTTCCCGCTAGCCGTGCAGTTGGCCGACCAGCATTGGCAGGCTGGACCCAAAGGCCCCATTCACGCATCCACTGGTCTCATTCATTTGGGTTTGCACTGGATACCTGGTGTGTAAGTGGAACCGCAGGCCTACTTTGGCTTCAGTCACTGTGGCAGGTTAATCCGTTTCGAACGCCGCCGACCGTATTTGTGCGTTACCCATCTCAATGTTCTTATATGCGTGCTTCTCACCGGAACCCGCCTCATAAGGCCCGATCACATCGCACAAGCTGCCCATTAACGTTATATTCATTCACGATAATTTCCCTTTTCTATTACTTTTACCACCTATTTCTATTCTCCTGGTTGTTGTTACTATTCCTCTTTTCTCCTCACCCCATCAGGATTGGGCATGAACTTATGTCCACATTACCCTACTACATAATACCATGGTGCTTCATGACTGTGATGCTCCAGTGCTGATCACCACATTCAAGACGCATTCATGTAGCTCCCACTCACCCTTTCAGCGGTTCACAAAGGGGGATGAGTGGTCACCCAGCGCCCGCTCAGAGAATGAAGTCGTTAGAGGATCGGAAACTATGGACAACTACACACTCACATCGAAACAATTTAAGGCGCGGCACCCTCCGAATACTACAGTTTTTGCCCCGCAAGAAACCAGTGAACCGGTGACCAAATTTAGTCTTAGTATCTCGAAAAGCACAGAGATTTCCTCGGAAAAGTACAAAAGCCCGTTATACGTACGGTATGGGGTATGAAGAATCTAAGCTACTTTGATCGACTAAGTTCGTTGGACTTATTCTTACTCGAACGGCGGTGGGTAACAGGAGACCTTATTAAAGCGTACGAGATCACCCACCACTCCGGCACAAGTCCACTGGCATGGTTGTTTGTGGCGCGTTAGGACAGACGATTAAGAGGTCACAGGTTCACAAGCAAGAAACTGAGTTCGAGATTGGTGGCATTGTCCGCGACTTAAGTCAACTAGACAGAGCAGGCACTAGCGTGAACTCATACGGCGTACTTCAAGTTGCCCAATTACATAAGGTTCACAGTCCCATGCTCTGCTCGAACGCTAGTGATTTCATTGTCTCGAAGAATCAGAATAACGAAAGTGTGGAGCAATTAATCGAAGTATATTATATCATTTGCCCTTCCATGTGGGACGAGGTGAACGGAAGTTTTCCATTCACATTTCCGGGATTTCGTTTCCGCCAAATGATCTGAAGAGGTAGCCGGAACTGACTCTCCTTTGAACCTCACGTAACCCGAAATTGCTTCTTAGCAAGCGACAAAAGATTTTGGACATTCTGTGTACGGATAACCATGCTTTCTGGATCCACGAAGTTCATTGGATGGTTTTTCGTTTAGAGTTCGCGGTGAGCTATTTCACTGAAAGCTTTGGTAGTTCTCCATTCGTAAGCTGTTATAATGGCACAAGGCCAAAAGTTAAAGATTTAAATAAAAAACCGGCTTACTCGGACATGTCTTCGTATGATGGGCAGTAAGTTGGCCTCGTCTCGTCTGTTTTCGGAGCGGACCACCGACAACGTCTTCCGAGCTTCTTCTATGGCATCAAGTGCCCAGGCCTTTAAGACGTGACACACACGATGGTACCTCATTTCACGAAGTGATTCATCTACCTCAACGATGGAATGAGTTCCGTCCGTCCACTGTAGTCAGTATAACAGTTCCATCATCGCACACCTCTTTAGTATGGAGCTGGTAATTGATGTCCGAACGATGGGATACAAACCGGGTAAACAACATACCTTTGAGCAGTAGTACACTCACCTGGCGCTGAACTGTCGTTTTTATAAGGCAACATGGAAGACCGGTGAACTGACAAGCATGATGCTTGTGGGATAATATTCCAGGATCTTAAATGGGGAATCTGGGTAGACAAAAAATGAGAAAACATACTGATAACCATCGGTGTGGACTGCGGCCGGCGAAAATGCAAGCAATCGATATTCAGGATAACCAATATCCTTGACGCGAAGATTGAACTGTAGTAGCTGGTACAGGTGTTGGTACAATTGATAATCAATGTTATCTTCCAAGAAAAATCGGGTATCAGGACGGATCACTAACCGTCAAATAAGTGAAAACAAAGTGACGTACAAGTGAAAAGTTACACCCAAACATAGTCAGACAGCGATAAACTGGACAGTACGCGGGCTGGTATTGATGCAGTGGTACATATTAACCCCAGTTGCACCGCCACAATTGGACCGCAGATAGAAGCTACCGTAGCGACCTGGAGATTTCACTTGCCTGCCTGCGGTATGATGTGTAAAATAGTTCCAAAACTTGTAGTTGCACATTTTACCAGGGTATTAAGAAAGTTCGCATGACGCATGTTGTCCGATTGTTCTTCTGCATGCCATGTGACTACGGTGCGACCCGAACGCGTTAGGGTGTCACACACTTCCGGTTTAGTCGCTCGTCAACGGCCGGTCTCTAGCCCCTCTAGTTAACTTACGTGTCCGTGCCATTTTCTAGCGTTATAAGAGACCCTTTGTAGATTTCGAGCAATAAGCACTCGGTCTCTTCTCTCAACGGCCTATTGTAATTCGCGTCTGGTTAATTCGTACCTGGGGAAGACGACTTACTGCGACGTGCACCTATCTATCACGTGACAAGGTTAGTTGCAATGGCTTCTACAAATGACACTTCGTCAGCCGTTTTTTACTCGAAAAACTGACGGGGAAACAGAGTGAACGTATAGTTCAGGTTGTTTACTAATTCAAAAATGGGGTGGCAAAACGTTCATCAGAATGTGCTTCGATACTTTGCGGAAATTTTCACCACTAATGCAATTTGGCCAGAAATTGCAAATTCATTTATATTTCCCAATCCACGCAAAATTGCGCGTTTCCACAATATAGCCGTACATGTTCTACCACAAAGACTCCAATGGAAGTATTTTTAAAACGAAAAATTGACTACGAAGGCTAATATGAATTTACCGGGAAAAGTACAGGACGTTATTCCCAAAGAATGAGACTGAATAATTTTCATGTATAGCCGATTTTTTTATTTTAACCCAGCTACTATACTCAAAAAATCTACATACCTGCTTTGAAACACATTTTAGTATTTCACGAAAAGTTTGAAAAATCCCTTTGCGCGCCCAACTGACCGTTTCTAACTCTTTTCAACCTTGAAATTCTATACTGGCGGGCTCGTAACATACAAGCCGGTCGCTTCCACTTTGATTATCTAATACACCTACTGACCAAATTCGGAGCAACGTGGAGACTGGCAGACAGCGTTCTTCCGAAGCTGGGTTTCCAACAACGGTCCTGTTAGAGGAAACAACAAGAATCAGCATGAGCTAAAGGCTCAGTAAGCCATGCACACGACTTACACGAACGAAAACTAAAACGACGTCAACAATACAATAGAACGAGACTCGGTATCCTTTCATCCACAAATAAGTTCTAGACCCCGACGAAGCAATCGTTTCAGAAAGTTTTAGTAAAATGGTACAAATGAATTCCCCAAATGGTATAAGGAATACCGTGTATTTCATGGGACCAACCTTCATATCACCTAGGTTGTGTTTAAATGGTTTACTACATTTCAATCACTTCCGTACGGTGGATCAGCGTGGCGGTGAACAACGAAGACGTGTTCCGAAGAATATTCAAGAAGTACTTCAACTTTGAGGAATACATGGAGGGCATGGTCAAATTTCAGCGTGAAACTTGCAGTAGTTTCCCTATAAATAGTTATCACACGACGGCAAGTGCCAAGAAACACCGGGGAATAGAACTGTTGCCAGACCGCTCGTACGGAAGTGTAGTGTATAAATGCGTACACTGTACACGTAGGGCTGTAGCTGGCAAACAGTAATATATTGTTATGACATAATTATACCACATTTCAGATTCGCTGATTACTTTTGCAAGGCCTCGTGGGTAGTGCACTACCGCTGTGGTGCATTTCGTATAAAGAAGGCAGACTTGGAACACTTACACGACTTCCAATTTCAACGGGGTGATGTATACTCCCAGAAATAAGCGTCTGCCGGTAGCTGAAGGACAACATGTCTTAGAGATGATGGAAAGTTTCAAAAGTACGCGGGGAATGAAGATATACTTTAAAAACGTTTGGGAATCACGATGAATTCGAAGGACTCACGCAACCTACGTAAGAAACAAGGTAAGCTGGATCCTCGTAATGAGCTTGTTAAGCTGCAGGACTCATTGAAAGTAGAGGGGCAGTACTGTTTTTTGTCAGGGGAGAAATTCCTGCGGTTTGCCTCTTTCGTCCCCAAAGGCTCTTTCCAACTGTGCCTCGAGTATAGCGACGTAATTTTGGCTGACGCCAAGCACCAGCTTAATTATGTTAGCTTTATACTGTGGCACGCCATGTTGGCAGATGTAACTGGTGTAGACGTGAAGTTTTTACGCGTTGATGCCTAACGAAACGACGGCCAGCTACCGAATGGTTTTAGAACCTACGTTGAAGATGTTGCGATGCACGTCTGCCGTCCAAACCTTCGTCATTGATCGTTCATCGGCGCAGTGGCGAGCTGTCCGTGAGGTGTAGCTAAGGTGTGCCATCGTATTTTGCCGGGTCCACTTAATAAATGATGTCTCTCGGCGCCGTCGTCACCTGGTAGGCTTGGATACGTTCCAGAGAAACCGCATCTACCAATGGACGCTCAATGTGGTATTCAGTGGAAACGTATCGCATTTTAACAGGTTACTGTAAACCGTGAATTCTGTAAGTAGGGAAGCTTTGAGCACCTCGGTAAAACGTGGCTAGTGTGTAAGTGTGGATGGGCACCTCACTTGCTGAATACTGTTGTTCTTTATGGTAACTATACAACCATTAGAGTGGAGAACGAGAATAGACACATTAAAATTGCGGTGTGTGAACGCTCGACAGTGTTCAGACGCATTGTTAAACGTTCTAGGAGTATGCTTGCTGATCGCCTGTGTGCGGCTGGCGCAGAACGTACGAAATTGTTTGAACTTCCTGTGGGGTAAGGACAATTGTCATGCTTTCTGAAACCGTTATCGGAGTATGCCGGAGGTATCTTCATTAAGCACTACAATAGTAGCGAAATTGAAGACGTAGCTTACGAAAGAGGGATATGGAATACTCGATGTACCGAACAACGAATGTTTTACGCAGTTGTTACTGGAAATGTTAGCTGTGATTGCCGTTTCCTCTCCTGGTGGCTGATGCCAAGCGGTCATACAGTGACGGTTTTTCGCATGATCGACAAACCAAGGGGAATATTAACGGAGAAGTGTAGGTGGGCGCTACTCGATACTGTCTCCACTGATGTTTCCACAACTGAAATGTCTGAACCCATAACACAAATGCTCACTCGCGTTTGGATAGGATTAGAAATGCAGAGGAAGTATGCCAAGGCGTAACTGTTAAGTTGGGCTGTATGAGTGAGGAAGACAATAACAAGCATGTAGCTATGCTTTGTGGGTTAAACGAGTTGCTATCAAAAAATCCGGATCTCATACTGCACTGTTCACTCCATGGACGACAGACTGTGTGAGTTGGCGACAGGAAATCGTTCGATAACTTGTGGCCGGATAAAAATGTTCGACCACTCGATAACTGGTACGACAGCTTCTTCGTTTCAACTGAAGAGCCACAACCAAAATGGGCTAGGAAATGCTTGATCGCTTATTCAAGTATCCCTCCCTGTAGCATTTACTAAACATCAAATCGTAACAGTGTGCACCCCCCGATCCCGTCAACTAGCAAGGTGGTGTTCCAGTCGGATGAACTAAGTCATACATCTGTCATTTCAAAAGCTGGTGTATGCAATGTTGCCACAGGGCGTGGGCATACCGCACTTGGAAGTCGGGTTATTGACGACAGTTTGCCACAGATCGTAGTTGTAGGTGGTCCCTTAGAAACAACATACATTTGGCGTGTTACAAAAGGTGGCGTTAGACTGTTTGAAACGAAGGTGAAGGAACACATTATAAGGAAGATGGCGTTGAACCCCGTGAACAACGACGTTTGCCAGACTTGCTGCCAACAGGAGGATCCAGTGGACCTGGACGAGGACAACGTCAACTGGGTCCAGTGCTGTCAGTGCGCACGTTGGTACCATCATTCGTGTGCCAACTACCGCCAATCCGACGTCGACTTCGTCTGCGTGGACTGCGAGACGATTGAGCAACCCATACGAAGTCCCCAACTCCACGGTACATTGTCCTTTTCAGGACAAACAAGAACAAACCTACGGCCTTCTTCAGGGCCACCTACAACTTGATTTCCATTTATTTTTAGATGGTGTACGTTTGGTCATAAGGCGTGTACGGTTTCTCGGATAGGCTACGAGATCCACTGAGTCTTATTTCGGCGGCAGCCTCGTGGGTGCTTAAACCATAAGGCGTGTACGGAATTTCAAATAGACAACCAGCCAAAGAAACTGTAAAACAACATAGTTGTAGACACCAAAAGACTTTCTTGACAGCGTAGATAAGACGTTTAATGTCCGCATTGCAATTGTTTCAGTTATTCGGGGATTCGTTGATGATTGCATCCGGGTATTCCGTCAAACTTGTACAAATTCCACTTCCCGTAACAAAACCCGGTTTTCAGCACGCGCTACCAGTGGAATACCTTAGCTAATAGGCAATATACAGCGATAAATTATTTCGACAGTCTGGTAAAGAGTTTACAATTGTTCCAGTTATTGAGGGATTCGTTGATGTTTGCATCGGGAGTGAGCTGGGAAATTCCGTTAAACCTGTGCAAATTTCACTTCCGATTTTCACCCCAACCAAGGGGAAAATTCCGCTTCAAGGTCATTGAGCTTATTATTAAGCCGTTCAAAATAATTTCTCCGGGTATGAAGGGATACCGTTTCCCCATCAGAACACTGCTTCACACAACTCGAATTCAACCCGTGCGCGTTTGTTGGTATCGACCACAGGTTACAACCCACACAAATGACGAGTCGTCGGGTGTAGATTTATTCAGAAAAGAACTAGACAAATGTTGGAACAACCTTTCCCCTACTTTGTGCTAATCCAAGCATGATCGGTTTTGTCGTTCAGGGGAGCCAGGATTTTTCATTTCTTTTCTTTATTCCTACTCCTAGACCACTACAAATCACGTTGTAAGGGACTAGCCCATTCCAAACGTATAAACGCGGTTGATCAGTTCAAAATTCACTGGCCAAATGGCTCACTATAGGCAATCCCGATCTGAGTGGAACGGAAGCACCAAGGAGACGATACGCGCGCATCAAAGTATATTGCTAAGACAAATCAATTCAAATAAGTGGTGCTGGTTTTGTGTTGGGACAACTGGTGTAGACCATATACAAAAACGAAACGAAATTTGAAAATATGCACAATACCCTAAATAACCACGTCGACAGCAAACGTAATCTGTTCAACCTTCGGTCTACACTAGTCAAGCATATATATATCGTTTTATCCTGTTTATGTAACAGACCGTATTTACCTTCCTCAGTGTTCACGGGCCGCCCCATTATATTCTATCTCTAGTCTGTCAGCACCGAACTTAACTGGTGCTTGTTAAATTGCATCTAGCACGAACAGCTGGAACCTTCGTCTTACCGTTTTAGACTCATTATGTTGGGCAAGAGCTATTCGGGGCCAAACAAGAAACTGGATTGACGACTCTATCTATGCAAACCTATTCACATACATATATACCATGCGTGCTGGATTGCACGGATGTTAGTAATAGTAAATGTACGCGTTATTACGTATAGGTAGTCATTGGCGAGTACGGGTGCTGGGACGTACATGATAGTAAGTACGGCTGGGCATTAATGTGTATGGTTGCATATCTTCAGTTCACAAGCTGAAGATTTCTCATACGCGTGTAATTTGTCATTAGTAGCACAAACAGTTTTGTAGGCGTATACTCCAGCCGATGCTCCTTTTCTCTATTGCAACGAGGTCGCGAGAGGACACCTTATGTTTAAATTCGAAAGCTTGAAGTCGAAGAGTTGAAGGCCTCCGGTTTATCGGCTCAAGACCGGACAATCTGGCTCCTGGCCATCATCTGTCTTGTGAGTTGAACTGAACTCGCTTCGACAGGCATGAGCTCTCATCAGGTCTTGGATTTGAAACTGTGATGCGGGTAACTGGAAATTTGGTTCCGTTGTCTCGCTGTCATGGTCTACTTATATTTTCTGCCCAACTGATGCCATGCGCATAAAAAAATTGCTTACGATTACTGTTATTCGTTACCGACTAACACATTAATTCATTAAATATTGAATTTTTGCGTTACATTGCAACTGCATCTGTTTTATTTCGCATTGCCCGTTCCCACTCATAATAACTCCAGTTGAATCTGGCAGTATTGGGAATGAACTAGCGCCGACTCAGAAAGTGAATATCTGCGGCCGTTACGGGTACAAGATATCCGTACAAAACGATATGCACTGCTACAAGTTCCAGAAGTAGTATCACTTCAAGTGCACTGGCCTAAACAAAAACCAGTAAGAGTAGCTTGCTTCTTCATATCTTCCTTATCTGCAGGAGCTACAGGTTTGATGACAGTCAAGGCGCCGATTTGTCGCTGACTGGTCACGTTTGCACCAGGAAAAGTGGAGCGACGCAGAAAACTTGCGACTGCAAATGCGGAGCTCTTCTTAGCACAGTGTGTCCGTCCACTTCTTCCACGGAAAGTGGGGTGGAAAAGTAGCAGCAGACTGTCCGACATCAAGTTGGAACTGTAGTCTCTGGATAAGTACATTTTGCTTGCACTCCCTGGTGTTGCGATCACCAAGAAGGCAGCTGCTTTGTCAAATGCGCATACAGAGAAGACAGTAGCAAATATGAGAAAGAAAGATCTCAGATTTGTTTTATGAGGCCACTTTCCTACAATTTCTTCATCAAATGAACTAGCCAAGTTGGTCTTAGCTTCTGCACTCTCCCCGGATGCTATCAACCTCGTACTCGCTGGCAGGATGCGCGTCAAGAAAAACGGAAGTCACTTGGCCTTTTGACGACCTTGCCAGCAATGCTCAGTCCTGAGGCAGTGATGGAAAAATCAGTGGCTTTGAAATCCGCCAACGCCCACCTGAAAGGTGTGTCTTTCGATCGCTGTCGGCATGAGAAGGTGAGATGTGAGCAGCGGATTAATATTAAGTCACAAATCGCAGCGGACCAAAAGATACAACTAAAGACTGGGGTCGTAGTTTTTTCTCCAGTTGTATCCACTCAGACTTATTTGCCATTGGTGGAAGGGGGGACGCCATTCCAACGACCGACGCCCCAAGCATGGGCACAAGTGTTGACGACAATGAAATCACGTGAAAGCCGTTGTACGGACACCTAAGCTAAACACCAACAAAAATTCTTCAGCTCAAGAATTCGGAATGATGAGAGTCTGTTAGGTTCACCGCATGTTATTCAAAAGGCATTTCCTTGGCCCACCCCACTAGGTATTTCTATCAGTGGCTCCATAAAAACTGTCACCACATCATCCTTCAAACCTTGTACCAAGCAAACGAAAACCATAAATTTTACCTGGGTAAAACCTTCCAAACACTCTTCCAAAGGGCGGAATTTTGCAGGGATGAAAAGGCCACAAGTTTCGACAAAGTAAATGCTGGTCAAGCGTTCAATAGGAACCCTGACATACGCA
Source organism: Paragonimus heterotremus (assembly GCA_013368495.1). NCBI lineage: Eukaryota > Metazoa > Platyhelminthes > Trematoda > Plagiorchiida > Troglotrematidae > Paragonimus > Paragonimus heterotremus. The sequence goes on from LUCH01017948.1 coordinate 18,037, forward strand.
CGAGCGGTGCTGTCACACCCGCAGCCTCAAAGGAAGACCGTCCGAACTACAGATCAAGTCCAAACCCAACAACCTCCTCAACTGTAGGTCTTCTTCCACGAACTCTATCTCGCACCCTCCTCTCTCTTCTCGAGATGTTAATTGATGAAGTAGCTCTTAAGTGCACGTATACGAACAGTCTGAATTTGTTAAATAGGTTACAGAAAATCAGCCAGTTAATTCATGACACGCAACCCTGCACTCTCCATTTCACGGAGACCAGAATTACGGTTCACGTCGGTGACAGTCGCCGTGACTGAGTGTTCCCGGGTGTTTAGTTCATCGATCTGACTCTGCCAGAGGCAGGATGGGGATTCTGCGACGTTCCTTCACCATCATCTCCCAACATCCATGGGGATCGTTGAATTTCATCCCTCTGATAGCTGTGGCGCTCTGTGGCTACGACTGGCATTGCGTGGCCAAGATCCACTCCCGGCGGGGGTTGTCTACCGTCCTTCCTCATCTGAGGTCTCTGATGACGACACCCTTCTCGTAAACAGGGACAACTTCCTAGGACAACAAACTTTATTCATCTGATTATTATGGGCAAATTTAATACACTCCAGGTAAACTAGGCATCAGTTTCTCGCCAGGAATAGAAAAACGGATTTTCCACTCCCTTATCGACGTTGGTACGACGGAGAGTGTGGATACGGAATTTCACCGGCGGGAGGTGGTATCATCCTGGTGAGGCTCCCCGTGTGCTCAACCTAATTATCACTAACGACAGCCACCTGGCAGACTCAGTGGTCATCGAGCCACCACTCGGACACAGTGACTACTCTCTCTTCGTCTTTGATCCTAGCTGTTACTGGCTACAACAACCAGTAAAAATGTTCATAATTCGAAATTTTGATCGAGCTGATTTCAACAGCCTGCGAAGCTACCTAGGTCTACCTCTTCTTGATTATGACTCCGTGGACCAGGACTAATGTGCGTTCCAAAGAGCGATTAAGAATGCAAACGACTTATTTGTACCGCACATACTGTGTACTTTCTGCTGTCGGCCATCCCTTTCACATATAACACGTTCTGTCTGTTACGGACGCGTTCCTGTTGTTGCAGACATTCGATGTAATTTTGTCCTCACGCCTGATTATTTGTCTTACCAGCCGTTGGCAGTCTGGTTACACTGAATCAATTGGTTGTTGCTTTCTGATTGGTTGTTTGTTAGACTGATCATGCTTATGGGTCGCATGTTACATTCGTTTTGGTTACTTATTATTATTATTACTGAGTAGCAGAAATCCAGTGTATGCTCTAGAGTCTCGTGTTCTGATTCCACATGGCTGGCCGGGTTATAACGTTTGGAGACGGACGGTGGCAGATCATTCTCATCATATCGTTATCACTTGAGGAAGTTCAGAAGCTTCTTAAGCAGCAGTACGAACAGTAAAAAGCTACTCAGTTAAAGTTGATTGAGGTCATGGCGCAGATAATGACGGTTTAACATAGTTCAGCGGTTGCAACCGCGGTGTTCACGGCGGAATCATTGGCCAACAACATAACAGAATTTAACCATTAACCGGACGGGGGAATCACTTTCGAAGCTTATCTCAGGCTTTATGAGGACATATTCAAGTAGGACGCAGTAAACTTGGATGACAGTGACCAAATTCGACTACTTCGACGCAAACTGGGTCCAACGGAGCACACTCAGTATTGTGACTATATTCTGCCACAGAACCCAGGTGAATGTTCATTCACGGTGTTTGACGCACATTTTGAGCGAACGTATGTCATTGTTCAATACTCGATTTGAATGCTTGCAACTCAGTAAGCAATACCGGGAGAAGTTTCTAACAATCGCTGGTGTGGTCAGTCGTGAATGTGAGAAGTTCAAGCTGTCAAATCTCACCAACGATCAGTTTAAAACTCTAATTTTTGTGTGGACTTAAATCGGCATCCGATGGGGATATCCGTACACGTATCTTATCGCAGTTAGAAAAGGAACCAGAGATGACGTTGCAGACTGTGGCAGATGAATACCAACGGTTAATAACTCTTAAAAACGATACCAGATCGCTTGAAAACGAGTGCAACAGCGATGGGGATGCCAATGTGTGTGTTATCAATAAAGCAAGAGGCCGCCAGTCAACAGAATTCATAGCAAGGCCACCGAGCATGTGTTAGCGTTGTGGGGAATGGCATTTTGCGCGAATTTGTAAATTTCGAGATCACAAGTGCCAAAAGTGTGGGGAAAATGGGCGTAAGAAAGTTCGTTGTAGGACGGCATATTTAACCGGGCGTTTACGAAGTCAGACAGAGAGGTCGATCTTTTAAGACAGTCGATCTAACGTTGCCTTCGCCACACTTTATAGTGATATTCCAAGCAACAGAAATATTGACATCTTGCTGAATGGTAAAAAAGTGCGCTTACAAGTGAGTACGGCCTCTGACATTACACTTATCTCAGACAAAACATTGGATTATTTACACGGACCGGCATACGTTATGACCGAGCATGCGGCACGGAACGCATCGGGGACTCAAATTCCATTCGCGGAAAACTTAATATGTGAGTTTCAGCTTGGCAATTCACGTACTGTTGGTATCTGTTACACTGTAAATGATTTTAGGTTGAATTTGTTGGGTATGGACTGAACTGTTAAACTGGAATTGTTCGACGTGTCATTGAATTCGATCTGTAATCAAGTCCGTCCGGTCACTAAAATTATGTTTAATTATTAGAAGCTAAGGTCGTTGGTTGACGTGGACGTAAAAGCGAAAATGATTTCACAATTGCAGGGACAGTACCATAACCTTTTTGAATGTGGTCTTGGTCAGCATACACGGGTAAAAGCTACCTTGTACCTTCGCTAAGATACACAACCAGACTTCTGTCCCAAAGGACCGGTTCCATATGAGGCTGCTTCATTGGTGGATTAACTGAACCCGTTGGAAAGAATGGGAATCATCGGTCCAATGAACTATCCAATTTGGGATACACCCATAGTGGATAAAAAATAGGCAAACTGGTCGCTACGGTTATGCGACAACTTCTCAACTGGTCTAAACGAAGCAATAGAGACTCATCAGCATCTGCTGCCAGCTTCCGAGGGCCTGTTCACAAAGATAACCGGTAGCGCGACTTTTTTTAAGAGTAATTATTCCGAGCCACGTCTACAAGTAGATGTCGACACATGCAGTAAGCGGTTTCAAAACAATAACACACATCCCCGACTGTACCAGTTCAGCAAAGCAAACTTTTCCCGTAACAAATTTGAACAGAGAAGTCAGAAACAGTTTTTTGCACAATGTATCTCTCGAGCACATTTCGCTGCATCTCATCAGGTACATACTGCAGTCTGTGTGTTT
>LUCH01017949.1:0-21290 GCA_013368495.1 Paragonimus heterotremus
GTGAGCCTTATGCGAGTGGGACTGTTTTCGGTTGGAGTCTCCGAGGTCCTTTTCGTACCATACCCCGGAGTGAGCATTGTGTAAACCTAGTCGAATCACGTCAGGTCTAGTTGGATGATTTGACCCGAAGGGTGTGTGAGCTGGATTTCACTTACAAGAGCAATTCGGAGGGCAAAGAGCTTTCTGTAAAGGACAAACAAGCATCAGCAATGACTGAAAGTAATGTAATATTCAAAGATGGTCAGTATGAAATTGGTCTGTTGTGGAGAAAAGGTAGTTAGGTATCGCACGACAATGAAGAGATTGCTGAAAACTCTTTACCACATTGAAGCGAAGGTTGATCCGAGACCCAAAGCTGAATGCTGGCTATTCGGCCGTGATTCTGCAGCATATCAGGGAGGGCTACATAAGTAAGAGTGCTACAACTACAACACGGAGATGGTACTTGCCACACCATCCTGTACTCAATCCGAATAAGCCCGGTGAGACACGGGTAGTCTTTGATTGTGCCGTTGAACATCGGTGTACGTCGCTCAATAAAAATTTACTCCAGGGTCCTGATTTGAACAACAGCTTATTAGGAGTACTCATGCGTTTCCACAGGTACCCAGTGGCAGTTTCCGCTGACATTGAAGAGATGTTCCTCTAAGTGAGAGTGCCATGTCGTGGTCGAGGAGCATTAATCTTTCTTTGGTGGGGTCCTGATTCGTTTGAAGGACCGCCGGATACTTACGAGCTGAATGTCCACCCCTTTGCAGCGACGTCGTCGCCACTTTGTGCAAGCTTTGCACTACAAAACGTAGCTGTGGATAATCAGAAGAAGTTTCTACCGAAGACTGCGACTGTAGTGAAAGAGAACTTCTACGTGGATGACTGCCTAGTATCATTCGACTCAGTATCCGAGGCCAAGGCTGTGGTAGACGAACTACGGGCAATGCTGCGGCTGTGTGGGTTTAGATTTATCATGTGGGTTTCTAACTGTGATGAGGCTATTGAACATTTACTCAATGAAAAAAAACTTGTTGACCCCCGGGATCTTGAACTTCATAGTTGTGAATACCAACGATCTCTGGGCGTGTGATGACTTGTGGCAGACGACTGCTTCCGGTTTCAAATTAATCTCCTTCACACCGGTAACACGGAAAGAAGAATATTAAGTTGTGTGGCTTCGTGGTGCGATCCCTTGAGAATGGTGGCATCAATGTTGTTGCCGACTTGCAAGTTGCTTCAAGACCTTGTCGCCAGGGTATTGGTTGGGATTCTGACATAAAGGAGTGTGATCGGGTACGTTGGGATGGCTGGCTGAACGATGTCAGGTCCATTGATAACGCGGTATGGCCCAGACGCATGGTTGCTGGACTTTCCTCAGCAAACCTTATGGAAATGCATACGTTCTGTGATGCATCTAAAGTCGGTTACGGAGCAGTGGGCTATCTAAAAGTGGCTTCCTCGAATAATGGTGTACAATGTGGCTTTCTGATGGGTAGTCTAGGGTGGCCCCGAAGAAGGCAGTTGCGATACCCAGATTGGAACTCACGGCAGCAGTTCTATCGTCCAAGAGGACGAATTTACCGATTCATGAGTTGAGAATTCAAATAAATAATACTGGACTTCGGACAGATTCCACAATATTGTTACAATACTTACAGATGACACATGAATGGTTGAAGTCCTTGCGCGACCTGCAGGTGAGCGATATAGTTGTTCTTCACAAAAAGGCGCTATAGAGAATATGGCGGCGTGATTATCTATCATAATTGCAGAGTAAACCAAAGTGTGTAAAAACTTCCCGCGATCTTCAGGTAGGGGATATAGTTCTTCACAAAAAGGCTTCCAGGGGTGTTCGGCCTTATGGTGTAATCACCGACGCATTTCCTGATGACGATGGACACTCACGCCAGGTGTCAGTAAGAACTCCAGATGGCACTGCTGTCAGACGGTACATCAAATCACACTGTTTTCCAGAAGCGTCCACGGAGTAACACCAGGTCGCTACGAGTGAGACAGAAAGTACTGATCCCTATGCTGAATCGGTCGATGATTGATTTTATTAAGGTCTGTTGCATCCTTTTGAGGTTGCTGTGCCTTGTTTGATTACAGTTGAAGTGTGGCCCTATGTTTCACTATTTTTCCTTAAGAACAAACAGTATCGACCATTTTCATTCATACACCAGCTGCCTTAACTGTTGCCCTTACTCTCATCCAGTCAGAACTCTGTGCATTTCAAAATGTCAAAATAAGATATTCTTCTTCCATATTCTTTCTTGAGTAGCTTATTAACCATATCATTTCTCGATGCGTGAACAATCGTCTTGATCCAACCCAACTAATGACCATATTGAATCATCCGCTAACGATTCAAGTTCACAACGGGTTAAGCGTAATCTGTTGATCTAAAAAAGTCTTTCTCGATATCTAACGGCAGATAGGATAATCTATCTTCAAAACGGCTAATGAGGGGGCGCTCGTGAAAACTGAATTTAATAAGACAATGATTAAATCAATGCATATGAAAACTAAATACCTAACCTCGAATGTGAAAACACCTCAGAAATTGAATAAATAATGTGCCCGTACAACAAATTTGACAACTAGGCACCGTTCAGTAATGGGGGACGATAAAATGGAATAGAGTTCACTCAAACAAATGGTAATTGGTTGGGTTGGATCAAGACGATTGTTCACGCATCGAGAAATGATATGGTTAATAAGCTACTCAAGAAAGAATATGGAAGAAGAATATCTTATTTTGACATTTTGAAATGCACAGAGTTCTGACTGGATGAGAGTAAGGGCAACAGTTAAGGCAGCTGGTGTATGAATGAAAATGGTCGATACTGTTTGTTCTTAAGGAAAAATAGTGAAACATAGGGCCACACTTCAACTGTAATCAAACAAGGCACAGCAACCTCAAAAGGATGCAACAGACCTTAATAAAATCAATCATCGACCGATTCAGCATAGGGATCAGTACTTTCTGTCTCACTCGTAGCGACCTGGTGTTACTTCGTGGACGCTTCTGGAAAACAGTGTGATTTGATGTACCGTCTGACAGCAGTGCCATCTGGAGTTCTTACTGACACCTGGCGTGAGTGTCCATCGTCATCAGGAAATACGTCGGTGATTACACCATAAGGCCGAACACCCCTGGAAGCCTTTTTGTGAAGAACTATATCCCCTACCTGAAGATCGCGGGAAGTTTTTACACACTTTGGTTTACTCCGCAATTATGATAGATAATCACGCCGCCATATTCTCTATAGCGCATATGATGAGTGTTAGGCTTATCTCGAGCTTTTCGTTTATTGTTCAGGCTATCTTTCCTTGTCTGTAATCAGGCTTACATTCTAGGGCAACATGAGCATATCATTGGGTCGGAGCATCTGGGAATTATCTAGGTCATCATATACAGACACGAGTGGCCTGTCGTTGACGGTTCACTCAACTTCCATCATGTAGGTGTGAAGTGACTCCTCATTCATTACCTGTTGCTGTGTTACCGACGACAGCACTCGTCTTACTGTTCGGATCATTCGTTCCCAGTTGCCGTCCCAATGGCTCGCACCAGGAAGTTTGAAATACCAGTCATTCCTTTGGGTCGACAATTTATCTCCCAACATACCCTGGTTCAAGCGCTGTAAGCTTCGTTTTAGCTCTAAGTCGGCTCCAACAAAATTGGGACCGTTGTTATTGCATATAGCCTCAGACGTGCCCCACCTTCCAATAAATCGCATTACGGCCATCAGAAATGATTCCGTAGACATGGACTGTGCTACTTCTATGTGTATGGCACCAAGTTGCAAACAGGCAAATATGTGGCCAAAATGTTTGAGCTCGTTTCTACATTTGCGCACCTTGAACTGACCGAAGTAATCCACCTCGCATTTCCTGAATGGTTAACCGTCCGTCGACGATCTCATCGAGGGGACTGGCGCCATCGTTTGAGAGCACTGTTTACCATACACCCTCTTACAGTGACAGTACCCACCTAACACTCGTTTAACGTCAGCCGAGCTTGCAATGGGTGATCCAATGGAACTCCTTTCAACTTAGCTTGACTTTTCTTCCTCTCAACCGTTTTGTCGGGCACGTCCCTCGTGCTGATCCTTCTAGCGTCACAAGAAGTCGGGGTAACTACTTCGTAACTTCGGAGCAAAATAAGCGAGCGTAAACGAAGTCTGTTTGTTCTGGAGGGAGAGATATTCAACGCCGGTCTGGCATGCTCATTGGGAGAGGATGTGGTCGGAAACCGTCTCTATAATACAAGTAATCTTTTCCGGAATGTTTGTCTTTCAAGTTTTTGACAGTCTCCACAATTTCAGCAGTGGAATAGGCCACCATACGCGAAAAGAAGAGTGCAATCCAGTAAGCTCAACATTGACTTCATATCAGATGGGTTTTGTGGTTCAAGAAGTGTTTTTTCTATCATGAATATCTACAATGCATTGATATTTTCAGACGCCTTGCAGCCACAATTAAACGCGTCTTGCTTTGGCTCGCTTGGTGAGACGAGAAAATGGACGGGCACGATCGTGAACGAAATGCAACTTCCTCAAAAATGACAGCTCATGCAGATAAATGGTTCTGTTGAAGCAGTAAGCGGAACGTTCTGATCCTTCTTGAGGTCAGTACACCTAAACCGGTACAAGCGTAAGCACGTCCGAAAGTACATACTGTTCCGAACAGTTGGATGGCACCCAAACTGGCCACAACCACTGAATAGCCTCGATCCATCAATGCCACGTGTCATAGTGTTATACTCTGCGAATAAGAACGACAAGTAACAACGTTATAAAAAGTGAGTAATAACAGGTGGTTATGAAAGTAGAGGAAATGATTAAAACAAGTAAATAACTAATCAGATAACAAACGACAGAATGGGTAAGTGGCCAGAACTGTATGTTTGGTGCTCACGGCCCCATATAACAACAGTAACATAGCCGAAATGGCATGACAAAAATTCAATCGAACTTCGAATTACCCGCGCCAACATATTTGCATAAATTAAAACAAATTTTAAGCACAGTCGAACAACCATTTCGCGTAATAAACTAATGCTTACCTGAAAACGATGCGTACATACCTTGGCTTGATAAGTGTGCAGTTGTCACGTCGGAACCACATTCTCACTTTTTGCTCACGTGAATCAGCCTCCACACAATTTTATGAATTTGTGCGTTACATTGAGTCGGCCAATGCACTTCGCTTCGCCTTCACATGTCTCGTCACAGAAATATTCGGCAACTTGGTTTAGATGGTTAGTTTTCACACTTCTTATATCCCACTTTTCAAGATATTGCAACTTATGATGAAGCTCTTGCTAGTTCTGTCGATGACGATTATGGTATATCGCCCAACACAGGTAGTTTCTACTTTTTAACTGATTATCGCTTAAGCCGCAACATATCTATACGATTCATCAAAGCGTGGCGCACACTCATTTGCTGTTTTTGCACAGGGAAAGACTGATTCTTTCGAGTTTTCTGTAGAGGACTTTCCTGTGAACGAAGACACTGCAAGTTTGTTCTGAATTGCCGTTCTTCATTATGCTTAGATACTTCTCCTGGACATGTTACTGGACGTATTCAGTCTAACGGGTTCAGCTTTACTGATGAACAGAAAAAAGACCGGGCAGCTATTTTGGCCGATATGGAACTGAACGAACTCATGGTTGGTGGTTCGGACTATCCACGTTCTGGTGTGTTTCCTTTTGAATTATTTATTGCGGTGTTAGATAACTCCCCTTCTGTCGCTGCTGATACCATTTTTTTGGATGCAGTGCCACGAAATTTGTCGATACCCCTTGATGCTTTGGTCGAAATAGACTTTGATTCGCTCGAAAAGCTTACTTCATATCCGGATCATACAAAACCTGTTAACCCACAAATTTCGTCCTTGTCTTCAAAAAACGCCGTTTCCAACTTTTCAACTGCTTGTGTCGTTTCTAACCCGGCATTAAACATTCTTAGACTAGGTTCCCATTATGAAGGTACCATAGCGACACACCTTACAAGGCGTCGTACGGAGGTGCTATCAGCTTCCTCGAAACTGAGTACTACGCAGCATACTGCTACGAGTGGTATCAAGGAACCGAGTCGTTTAGGTAGTAGTCTGTTGCCCACTTTCAGGCAGCATGAATCTGTAGGCGATACTAAGATCAACTGTTTACTGCTGAATAGTCTGAAGGTTTTTGTCAGATCTCGTACGGCTTCGACACATACCATTGGTAATATAGGCTGTCTGGCCGTAAAGTTCTTTCGGTTCGATGTCCCAGAACCAGTCACTTTTGATCGTCGGAAAACTCCAACGCAAGCAAAACACACAATTGCTGTTCCAAAAGGAATCAACAAACAGCTTGGTATGGACCTGTTTTTCTCCTTTCATATTGTACCTTCAGCTGGTAGTTCGCTTCGCATCGTTTGTCTATCAAAATTAAGATGTTTGAAATTATTGTTTATTCATGGGTTGACTGAACACTTTCGACATAGTTCTTCCTACGGACTATGAGTGTATCAACTTGGATTTTCGCCGTTTCCGTTTACCGTTCATAACCGGATTAGTGCCCATGCCAGTTGACTAGTGTAATAGGGGGAATGGTCGAACTTCTATCGATGCAATTCGTTCCGACAGTGGTTCCATATAAACAAGTGTGCGCGCTAAATATCCCGTAACGATGAACCTAAGTCATACTCTGGGTGAGTATAGGAATGGTTGTTTCATCATTCTTGTCCTCGTTTGAGTGCATCTACGTTTATAGTCTGCCCAATTCCTGTGGGTGATCAATTTCGTTGGTTGGATACGCGGCTGGTAAAAACGTCCAAGCTAACTGCCAATTCTAGTCTGGCCTGTAATGTTTATCTGCTACTCCTTAACCCTCTGCGCTGTAGCATTGTAAATAAACAGACTAGGGGGCTTACGTCCGCGTAGTCATTTTGTCCGTTTCTACCAGATCATCACCTGCCCTTCGTTCACGCGAGAATAAGCTAAGCGTATTCAAACGGACTTTCAGCTTAAATCCTCTGTGCTACACATGCGCATAGTAAGCTTTCGTATATTTTCAAGAATAGAGGCTTTCTCTATAATACCATAACCGATGTTGGGCGCTACATTAAATGAGGATCAACCGTAACTGTATACAGCAGTACGGAGAATACTGCACATGAGTTAGCAACCACAGATTTTAGTCGATAACGTGTTCACTGTGGTTTAGTCAGGGCTGCTTAACTGTAGGCAAATGAGGGTGAACGTGCCGACGATCTGAATGCTCAAGTCTCGCTTGCTGTTTTATTGCTAACTTGATCATTTTTCTTTCTGTGTCTCTGATATTCCGATGCTGACCACATAGCGCTTAAACATGAGAATGTCGAAACCTATTGTATTTGTGCACCGTTTGGTTCAGCCGAACGGCTACATAGTCCTAAGTGTCGCTGCTCGACTTATGTGATCTTGACTTGGTATCTGGTATCGTATTCAGACTCGTCTTATTTGTGTTTCCTTTCATTGTAAACCGTAGTGTATGCTATTGTGTGTTTTACTCAAACTTACGCCTAACACCAATTATTCGACAGTGGCATTTATATGTTCATTTTTACATTCAGTCACTGGTGGACTTCAGAATATTGAACCACAGAAGTCGCTTGTCCCAGAATGTCGTGATCAAGCTACACCAACTGCTTTGGCCCAAACTTTGTCAGAAAGACTAGAGTTATCCCAGCTCAGAGAGCGTACTCCTGCTCGCTGTAATGCTCTTGCAGGATCTATAACAACCAGCCCTGGCAAGCCCATCGACCGAAAGCCGCTTCTAAATGAATATTTGGAACGCCAGAAAAACTCAAACAAGAAGGAGGTTATCAATCTGATTGTTGTTGGTTAGTTAGTGATATGTTTGGTGCATTTCTTTTTTATATATATATAATATATATACTCACGACACTGTTAATTTCATATTGCATCGGTCGTCTTGCAGTGTAAACCGGGTCGCCCTATCTGCTGCATGCAGCGGAGTGGATAGGCGAGAACGTGCTACTGCTGACCCCTTCTCTACTGTCCTGTCCAATTTAGCTCTCGAGCCCTTCCAACCCCCCCATTTCTGGTTATTACTCTGGGGGTTACACAACAGATGTAACTAATCCAGGTAACACTGTTTTAGTAAGTCCCATCTCTTACCATCCAGCCTCAGGCCTCCGTCATCCGTTGCTTAGATCTAGAATGCGAATTACTCCAGGTGCTTTCAACGTTCGCATTCTAAAACAGATAGGCCAACGGGCCGCTCTCGCACAAACGTTAGGTTCGTTGGATGTAAATTTCTGCAGCACTTCAGATACTGGAATCCAGGACAGTAATCAACGTACGAAACTAACAGCGCTCGTATTGTCTACTCGACATTGGTTATACACTTCGGGTAACTCCACAGCCGCCGTTACAGGTCAGGCTGGAGTAGGTATAGTCCTCAGCATGAAGGCTGCAGCCTCATTGATAGATTGGATTCCTGTTAACAGTAGACCTTGTGTCGTCCGCTTGGCGGGTTCTGTTAAAGTCTGCTCTAGACGCAGGGCTTGCAGAAATCTTTTCGTTGTGTCTGCTCACGCCCCTACTGACTGTAGTGACGTCGGCGTCAAGGACGCATTTTACTCGGATCTGGCCGCTCTCCTTCAGTCGACATGTGGCTCTGATGTAGTCGTTCTGGCTGGAGATATGAATGCCCAAATGGGTCGCCTTGGTGAAGCCGAATGTCGTTTAGGTGGCAGGTTTGGGATAGCGGTACACCGACCAGATAATGGTGGGCGATTGTTGCAGCTGTGCGCTGAGTATAAGCTATTTTTAGCCAGCACTGGTTTTAAGCGTCGTGCGTGTCAATACTATACTGGGCGCCCGACTTCTTCGAATCAGGTCTGGTATCAGATAGACCACATAGCTGTTACTTATGAGTGGAGTGGTTCGACCGAAAACCGTCGTTCTTATTAGAGCACATACTTGGATTCAGGTCATGCGTTGATACGTTGTCGTTTTGTTCTTACTTTAGCTTGGCAACGACCCCATCGACAACAACGACTGGTTGCTAACAAACTGGCTATGCCGTCGATAAGGCATACCTACCAAACCAGTCTGGAAAACCGATTTATCGGTTCTCACCTCGAAGATGCTAATAGTGGCTGGAACCAGATCTCACAGGCAATTTATGAAGCAGATACCGTAGTACGCATCACGGGGATACATGGGTTGAACAGACATTGGATCTCTTAGAAATCCTTTGAGTTGTTAGAAGCTAGACGGAGCATTCTTCCTGACATTTCATGTGATAAGTTTAGGAGAAATATTCGTAGGAAGCTGAAACATAGCCACTAAGCTGATCGTGAGGCGTGACTAATGGAGAAGGTTGAGGGAATGGAAACCGCTTTTGCATCAGGGAATACCGGCAAACTCTTTAAGCTGATCCATGCCCCTGGTCCCTAACGACCGTCTGTCAGTGAAGCTGTCAATAAAGCTGTCAGCGATGCAGATGGCCCACTAATCTATAATAAGCCTAGAAGGTTAGAGCGGTGGGCGGAATATTTTGATGGTCAAGTTTGCTGGCCTCCTGCTTTTACCATGTTGTTGCTACAGACTGGTAATCTAGTATCTTGATCAATAGATTTGGAACCACCCACTGAGACTGAGATTCGCAATTGCATTTCGACTCTCAGACGTGATTAGGCTGCTGGCCTAGATAATCTCATGCCGGCACTTTTCAAAGGAGATGGATAGGCGTTAGTAGTGGCTTTGATTCAGCCGTTTCAACCTGTGTGGACAACGGAGGCTGTCCATTCGTGGTGAGGTCACTCGGTAATAATTCCTATATTCTGAACAGTTCTCAGGAGCTCTTGTAAAAATCATAGGATAATTAGTTTGACCCTTGTAAGTAATGGAGTTCTGGCATCCATCATACCTCGTAGACTCACTGCAGAACGGGAAGCACACATTAGGGAAGAACAGACAGTGCTTCGCTCTGGGCGGGAATATTAGAATCATTTTCACTGTTCGTCAGATTCTGGAGGAGCACCATGTGTACTGCCGGCTAACAATTATCATATTTCCCGACTGTAAAAATGCATTCATTTCGATGGATCGATCTACACTTTTAGATTCGTTTAAACACACGGGTGTACCGACCAAGTATGTGAACTTACTGTCGGCGCTTTATTATCATACTTCAACTCAGGTTTGGGTGTATGGTTAACTGTCTAGTAGTTTCAAAACCATGAGCGGCGTACGTCAAAGCTGTCTTCTTTCACCATTTTTGTTTAATTCTGAGATGGACGATATAATGGAGAATTGCCTCCGGCAGTCACAAGATACCGACGTTGATCTCCTACCTGGTAGAAGACTGATTGACCCTGATTATGCTGACGACAAGGTGTTGCTGTTTGACAACTTTTAAGCGGCACAAACGACGTCAAGCGTTATTTCGCGTTCTATTAATTACCTCAGAATGCGCTTTACAGCTTCAAAATGCAAAGTATTTCTGCAAGGTTGCTGTGATCACATCGATTCATTGTTAGGTAATGAAGTCATAGAGGTTGTTGACCGGTTTTTGTACCTAGGGAGCTGCATCATCGACGGTGGAGATGCAGGGAATGAAATAGAAATGCGCGTATATCTAAGGCTAGGACGGTGTTAGCTTATCTGGGACACCTCTGGCGATAGAGATGTATCTCACTAATGTTTAAAGGTTGCGTATATAAGGCGACAGTGAGGGCTGTACTACTTTACGGCAACGAAATCCGGCCGTTCAGAGTAGAGGACGTGAACCGTCTTCAGGTATTTGACTACCGATGTTTGCGTTCAGTCGCTCGTATCGGGAGTAAACAACGAAGAGGTTTGGAGGCAGGTATTTGGTAGTGATTGTGAAACGAGTTTTTCTGGTCAATCCTAACATTTGCACAGAATTAGGTGGTTATGTGATGTATTGCGGATGAAAGCTAATCGTCTGCCACACCGAGCACCTGTATCGACTGGCGTAAGGTGCAAGGTGGACAGATGGTGACCGAGAGTAGATAAATGAAATCGTTCGTGAAGGGGGTGATCTTTATGGAGCGAGTTCATCCCCCGGACTGGGGCTCTCGCGACTCACACAGTCGGCGGCTTGAGACTGTAGATGAGATGGCGGCTAACCGAACTCAGTAGCGTGAATATTGTCGTTTGGCCGAGTTGTTTGTGAAGTGAGTGCATTTAGTGACGAGGGGTAGTGAAAACCGTAAGGAAGCTGTCTTGATGATGACGCAAGGTGTAGGCATCTTAATGTTGAATCTTTGAATATAGTAGCTCTTTTTAGTAGTTAGATCCCTTCTCGTGACTTCCTTCTTTCTCTCTGTCCCTATACAGGGTGACTCTCCCTACTCATGGTTGTGTGGCAGTTAAACATCACTGGGAACCACTGACGTATTGCTGTCTATGAAGATGGTGATATATTTTTTGGATATATTACGTTGTGCGTATTATGTAAATATTGTCTTTGCTATTTCTTAAGCGCCTTTGTGTTGTCCATGGTTTGAGTATTTGAGATTACATTTTCAGTGATAGATTGTGTTTTTTTGCAATCTACGCAAGTTCTATTTATCTTGTGTTTTAAGAATTCTAGGCCTGAAAGCTTCGGTCCATTGTCATTGAATGTGAAAAAGGCGCTCAGTTGTCTCATGATATGCTTCTATACTTTAGCAAAATCAATTAACGGCTGCTACGGATGCTTTCACAAAAAGAAGTTTATACTTGAGTGTGAATATTTGCCGGACACCTCCTGGGTTTCGATTGCAACAGTGAGGCACTTATGAGTTGGGTGTTGTTGGGTTATACGAATGTATACATCGACAAGATGTTTAACTGGGGCTGGACTCGGTAGTTTGGGTCTTTTTCACTGATCTATTTTTGATTGCATGTTTCCACCAGACTTGGTGTACATATATGCGTAAATTAACGAGACGATTTTTTGTAACGTCCATTGGACCGATGGAAAACATTTCCCTCCATAAAAAGTGTTGCTAATAGAAGATGATTGGTTGCGATTTTAACCGTCGTAGTGTTTTGTGATTCTTCACCGCGGTCATAACTAGTTCGTAATTGACACACACAAGACAATATGTTGATAACGCTCAAAACATAGTCGTACACCAGTAATCAGAATGGTGAATGACCAGGTTATGCTGTTACTGCTAGTTTGGTAGCCAATTTATGCTCATCACTCAAGAACTGTTCAGTACTGTAGAGAGATGGATTGATATACTTAGTTGTTGGTGCCATGGCTAATTGTTTGATGCATCTCTATGTGTGTACGAGTAACTGTGAATTTCCGAAGGTGCCCATTCTGTCCGGTTTCAGACCGATATTTGACGGTCGTGGAAATCAGGTTAGGTTCTTATGCGCGCAGATCCGCGCTAATGATCTCCCACTGTGTGCACAGCTACTGAGACATGTTCACCTGTTCAACGACCGATTAAGAAACTACGCCGGTAATACTTTCAATCAGTAGACTCATCCAACATGACTTTCTGACCACCTAAGAACATCATCACTTCTCATTTATTCACCCACAAGATGTCTGGATTTCGGCCCTCAGATGTTATAAAGCTTATGTCTCTGATATCCTCGCTTATATTTTTCAAAGAAGATGGTGAGGCGTTAACTGACACCTTGACTCAGTAGCTTCAACTAGTATGGATGACGGAAAACGTCCCCGCCCGCTAGCGTCGCCCGATTACAGTTCCCAGATGTAAGAAAGGAATCAGAGGCTCATGCAAAAGCCAAACGGGGATTAGTTTGAACTCAATAATTACTGAAACCCTGGCATCCGTTATACGTCGTCGACTCACCTGATAGAAGACTGAATGATCTCGATTATGGTGACGACGTTATGTTGCAGTCTTTTATTTCGCAAGCAGCACATGTAATGGTAGATGCTGTTTCTCACCCTACTAGACATTTCAGAATGCGCTTTGCAGCATCCATGGTCAAAGTCCTTCTGCAAGACTGCTGTGATTACCTCAAGTTACTGTTGGATAATGAAGTTGCGGAGGTTGCTGACCGGTTTGTGTGTTTAACAAATTCCATCAGTAGCGGCGGAGGTATAAGGTATGCAGTAGAATTGTACATCTCTACGGCTAAGGCAAATCTCGGACCTCTCTGGCGACAGGGAGCATCTCTTTGAAGAGTCGCATGTGTAAGGTGACTGTAAGGGCTGTGCTACTTTAGGTCTGCGAAACTCGACAACTCAAGGTAGAAGATTGGAACCGTCTTCGGGTAGTTAGTCAGCGATGTCTGCATTCGGATGGCACGAACGGGTCAGCAACGAAGAGGCAATGAGGCAAGTATTTGGTTATGGTTGTCAGACCAGTTCTCTTGCTGAGTTTTTGAGTTTGCGCATAATTGGATGGTTAGGCCATGCGCCAAGAATGTCAATCAGTCTTTTCACATCGAGCAATTTTTGTTGATGCTGCGATCGGCCGGCACAAGGTTCGGGGTAGACAGATGAAAACTTTAGGCAGAGAAATAAAGTCGTTGCCTGAGGGGTTGAGCCATGTAGATCGGGTTTGTCTCTGGGACTGGGACCCGTTGCGACTTACAGAGTCGGTGACCGGGGACTTGAGTTAAGATGGCGGCTATCGGGGCTCAGTGGCTTGAATGTTGTCATTGTTTAGCCGAGTTGTTTGTGGAATGAGTGCACTTAATAACGCGGGGCAGTAAGAGTTGTAATGAGGCTGTTTTGATGACGTTTTACTTTCACTTGTATCTTGGTTGTGTTTGCAAGTTGTTTGATGTTGAATTTTTTGGGTTCACCTAGTTGCTTTTATTATTTAGATTTCTTCTTCGGATTCTTTTTTGTTGGTTGGGGCTTGATTTTTTCTTCATGATTGTACGGCAGTTAAGCATCAGTGGGAACTACCGATGTTTTGTTGTCTCTGTTGATGGTGTCAATGATTCGTTTCTTCTGTGTCTCGTATTTTTCATTGTCGTTTACCAGGCAACTATGGAAGAGGTTGAATGTCTACCAACATTTTATCGCAGCTGTAGGTTTTCTGTTGCGGTTGTTATTGCGTTTGAAAGTATATATTCCAGTTAGGTGTCGTCGGAGACTCCCTTCTTAGTTCAACACACAGTTAAGGATAAACGTATTCCAGTTTTTATAGTTTATATTATGTTTATTCCACTCATTCCACTTTTGCATGCTCGGCAGCATGACGGTTTTCTATCGCTGCTAACATTGTTAGGTTGCATTATTAACATTATCCTGAATATCGTTTTCTTGACGCACTGCACTTTTTCAAGTTGAACACTCACAGTTAACCGAGTTCTTTGCTTTTAGGTAAACTTCCTAGGTATTCTCGTTCGAATAAAAATACTAGAGTCGAGTTTCACCCCTGTTGAAGCTCGTCACTAGTGCATTTCCTTGTTGCGACCTGGGTTAGAAATCCGGCTACTTTTTCATGAATCAAGACTGTTGACAACTGCGCCATTGACCTCGCGTTAAGCACGACCAAATTACTGTGTGTAAAGGTCCAACCACTTTCACTGCATTTCATTGTCTGTCATGTTCACCGTTTTAGGCCATGTGGATGCAGGAAAAAGTACTTTGATGGGAAATTTGCTTTGTCAACTGGGACAAGTTTCTAGTAAACAGCTGGCCAAATATCGTTGGGAGGCGCAGAAAATTGGCAAAGCTTCGTTCTATTACGCTTGGATATTAGATCAAACATCCGAAGAACGAACTCGAGGTGTTACCATGGATATAGCCCAGACTTCATTCGAGACAAAATCCAAAAGAGTGAGCCCTCATCCGATTTTATTTCACCAGTTAGTAATTGCTTAAACAACCATCATGTGCGATCATATATGCTCTACTGGCAGTTTGTGTACTTGTGGCCTTATTTATTAATCTCATCTGTTAGGTTACTTAGGTGTGCAAATGTGTATGGCCATTTTCGTAGGTACCGGTTAGACCATGCCGTACGTTGAGAAGATCCGTACCAAAGTGGGCTCTAGTTTAGTTAATTATGGTGTGACTTATAGTGTTGGGTGGCTTATTCAAAAAATCGATGGTCTTCGTTTTCGTCATTTTGGTTATCACGAGTGATGTTGATTCAGATAAATTTAAAAGCGGGTGGGCATGAAGTATGCAAACCATCGAGGGATTAGCCTATTTCCCACTGCATCTATCGTATTTTGCATACTAGTCGTTCCACGTGAACAACCTGTGCGCGAGATTCAAATTGTGATTCGCCCTGGTTGTGACTACGTTGATCACATCTGCACATTCCGCTAAGTGCCCACATACCTCGGTTTATGTTGACAATCGTCTTTATGCATCGAGGATGACCTTCAGTTCAATTGGAAGAGCTATACTTTTAGGACAGTTACCAAGAAAGGGCGTACCCGAAAAATGTGTGAACATCCTGAACGCAATCTATTTTCAGAACCCGGGCCGGATTACAGTTTAGGATAGTTTATTTTTAACCTTCTGTGTCTTAAGTGGGGCGCGACAACGTTGTCGAGTCTCTTGTTTTTTGCTCAATTTTGCATTCGTCGAAATCTTAGAGTGCAGTCTGACAAACCACCAGTATGTTGATGCAGAAAAGCTCCCGATAACTTAACTTTGAGGCTTATAGTATGCAGACAATATTGTTCTGATACACTGTTGTTCATGGGGGGGGGCAGAATGTCCTAGGCGCATAGAAGGTCTCATTTCATCACTTTTGTATATTTCTTATGCCCTGCATGTGCAGGGTGTTGTTACAAGACTAGAAGAACTCTGCGCATACTCTCGCCTCCTGATAGAAAGTCTTTGAAGATAATCAAGAAGTTTGTGTATCTTGGAATATCTGCTGTGATTGCAAAACGTGTAATTGAAGATTATGGTACTGTTTGTCAAGTCGCACCGTCTGTAGTGCCAGTAGTATCTCGGTTTTTCTTTTGTAGGTTGGCTGTTTGACGTGACTACCTACGGCTCTTCGTAGTCACAAAAAACAGCCAACCGGCCTGAGGGATATTCGCGGAGTATATGTACTCGGTCATCAGTGTCTCAAACTCACTAGCCGTGTGTAGTGAGAACGTCATGTAAGCTATGGCAGAATTTTCAGGACAATTTCTACCGATCACTGTGTATAGCAGTATCGTTTTGCGAGCTTCACAAGCTTGGACCCTTCTTACTTATACCAACTAAGCGCTTGACGCGTCGTACTCCGTTTGCATGTGTTGTGTTGGACTGGGGATGGCGATCGGGTGGCCATTGTGTGGTATTGGATTAGGTCATGACAACTTTGGGGTCAGGGTCTATGTTATCAGGGTGTTTCTGGCTTTCTGGTTAGGTCGCAACGGGTGCTTTCATCAGTGGCAAAGTAATGGGGCCAGTGGCAATCTTATGAAGTTGTTGTTTTTCCCATCCTATTTCCTCGTACACTATTTGCCTGTGTTAGGGAATCCCACTTTTCTGTCCAGAACCGCCCCATTCCTCGAGAAAACTATTTACCCTGATCAGAATGAACAAAAATATCCAGAACAGTCGAGAGGTAACCTTCGTCATTTTTTAATATATCTGTGCGACCTTTATTCTGCTATGCTCATTGGTGGCTTTGTGGCTACTATTTTTGGTGACTGTCCCTCAATCTTCTAACTCGAAAATGTTTGTAGGTCGTTATGCACCATATGAATGACCTATAATTTTCTCCTTGACGCACACTTTTCTAGAGCGGGACAAAGTTACTTTTTGCACCGTCTTTTGGTTTGACTTAGGAGCGATTAACGGGGACAGTTGCGTTATTCTCGGACCGAGATTTTCTCTTTCATTTATTACAAGGCGGAGGATCCGATTTCTATCAAGCGCATTACTATTTCTTGGAATAACCAGTATATTTTTTCGAAGGTTCAAAACAACCTTCACGTTTGCGATTGTGTTTCGTTCTTTATGTATGCATTGTGCGGATCACATATACTTGGTCGGTGTTGCTTGTCCATATCAAGAATGTGATTCGTTCATCGTCGGTGAGTGGGCTAGACATATTCCAGAGCGGTTAAACTTCGCTGAACCCAATCGTAAAGACGATGGAGCCCGAGTGGTCACTTATTGTATTCCAGACGCTCCACTTGGGTGATTAAACTACCGAAGTGTAGCAATGATTCGGATTTCTGTCTCTCATCTTGTCTGTCAAAAGTGGTAGCAGGGAGTCGATATCATAACTGACAACACTGTTTGACACTGTTCGAGAAGTTGAAAAGAAACCTCCTGGTTGATACTTACCAAAGGATACTTGTTTTTAAGAAGGGTATCTTGGGTCAGTGTGACAACTACATAGGCACCTGTATTGTCTCCATCGCGCTCAAGTTACTGGTTGATCAGCTCAACAAAGCCAGGGAAAGAGGTTTGGGAGAAACCTGCAGAGTTCTGACATGGTAATAAATTTATTGATCACATATTTGTTTCGCGACCAGTATAGCCCGACAGCGGTCATGGTATTTTTAGAACTAAAGGCTGCCTTTCTTTCGGCTGTTCATAACTTTTTCTGAAGTCGCAAATAAATGCGTGAATCTGTTGATAATATGAATCTCCAGTCGGCGCTCGCAGAAGTCTTATGCAAGCGCTCAAGTTACCTTGGCTTGAATGAGTGACACAACGCTGCTATAACTAAGTCTATAATCCACACATGCGCCTGGATTCACATTTTACTGAGGGCAATGAAGTCCTCGACTTATAACCCTTTTTATCATATTGTGTGTTATATTTGACCCGAAGATGACATGCCGACACGAGACTCGGTCATCCTGTTTTGATTTCTAATGTATTCTTGGAAATTGTCAGCGCTTACGGAATCTCTGATGAGGTCGTATATTACTTGGTGTTTGCTAGCTTACACTATCGATGATGCCGGCATGCCTACTCTTTCTATGGATGATCTTACTATGCTACTGTCCTACTAATCTCTATATGCGGCTGCGAAATCTAGTCAGTCTTGTGGGGAATTTCCGCATGACATAAATTTTCGGATGTATGGAAATTCGCCGTATGTGTGGAAAACGTTGCATCTGTTACTTGTTGCCTTATTCTTGACGGTCTATTGTACATAAATATATCGTCATCAGAGGTGGACTTAATCGTAAGTTTCTGCTGACACTGGTCTAGTAACTTGCACTTATCGAGTGCAGGAAATATCGTCGATTTGATATCATTCGTCTGTTTATAACGCCTTGATTTGTCTGTAGGTCACCACAGTCTAGAACCATGCCATCAGCACAACTCGAATCGCACAGTTTTTCATTAACTTGGTGACAAATGAGAACTACCTTTTGCTAACATCACTGATATATCCCGAGCTCTGTGATACGACGATATCATAACTAATGGGTTTGTTACAGCTGATTGAAGTAGAAGTGGTTCACTACTCGTATCTTTAGTTACTTTCTGTGTGTGATTGGTTATGCGCTGTAGACACCATTTGAATAGCGGGGTTATTGGATAATATAATATCAGAAAGAAAATTATCCAAGCATCCTCGTTGAATGTAGACGTAGTTATTTTTAGTAATTAAGTCCCTTCCCGTCCCCTTTCTTCTCTTTCTTCTCCTTTTCTATATAGGGTCTGCTTTTTCTTCGTGGTTGTCTGACAGTTAAGCACCAATGTGAACCATTGATATGTTGCTGTCTATGATGATGATGATGACAGCCCATTTCGATAATAAGCATTCCCCTCAATTTTCGCTGTTGCAAGCGTGGCCGCATTTCTGGTTCCCATCGCGGCAAAGATATACACTGCTCGAACGAGGGCGAAACTCCAATCCAGTGCTTCTTTTCAAGAAGAGCTGACTGAAACGTCTATGGGGATGTGGCAGCTGCGAGCCATTGTAGATAGTGTTCAGTTCATATAGACCAGAATCCCCTATTACTCAATGGTCATTACTCATCCGAAGTCTTAGGCTTTTCCCTGCAGTAGACAATGCGTTACATGTGCGTTATATGTAATATTTGAACATGAAGCCGAATTGTGGTATCGATGAGACTTGGTTGCTTTCTCTGACGGGCTCCTCTGTACAATCCAGGTACTAATCAGTTAATGTGTTACCCACAGTCCTAACTGATAATGCTCATCTTTGTGGGTTTTAAGATGAACAAACATTCACAATTCATTCTCTTGAAGGGCGGGTCCAATTACTCACCCATGCCTTTGTGTTCTTTCCACAGATCGCTTTGATGGATGCTCCGGGACACAAGGACTTTGTCCCACGTGTGATTGGCGGAGCTTCTCAAGCTGACGTGGCTCTCTTAGTGGTCAACGCAACCAATGGGGAATTCGAAACTGGTTTCGGTCCAGGTGGTCAGACAAAAGAACATGCGCGACTAGCTCGTCTGTTGGGCGTGTCACGTCTCATTGTGGCTGTCAACAAAATGGATACTGTCAATTGGGACCAGATGCGTTTCGATGCGATCAAAACGCAAATGACCAGTTTTTTTAAGGCACTAAACCTGACGAACACCGTTTTCTGTCCCGTGTCTGGCCTCACGGGTGTGAATGTTTTACCCGCGGATGCAGCAGGTGCTTGCAAAGTTTCCGACGATCCTGAAGTGAACAAATTGTACAGTTGGTACACGGGGCCGTGCCTTGTTGATATAATTGGTGAGCCCACTAATCATTCCGATATCTACTAGATGTGACATTTGAATAGAGCAAACAGAAGTTAGATTACCATGCGAATTCATTTCGCATGCCTATCAATTATAAACCCTGTGACCAATGTGAAAATAAAACAGTTTTTGAACGAAATGGAAAAACATACTGGTTGATCTGAGTCGTGAGAGAGATTCACAGCATTCGATGATGCGTAATACTCAGCGAGGACGAAACTCGACGTCTCCCATCGTGAGATATTTGTCCATCACAGATCGCACTGGCATTGTTTCATATCTACTTACTGTCCAGGTTAATGCCCACAGATTTTGATGGGTCGCAAAATCCTATCCGACAGCCGCTTCTGTGCGCTTAAATAAATAAACCTCTAATCTTTACTCGCTGTGTGTGCTATTCCCGATTTAGATCTTTTGGTATGTTTTCATAGTTCATTTAGGAACCGGTTTTGTTCTCACGCCAGCGGAGTTTGGAGAGCAAATCCATGTAGTAATTTGTATCATCTGCTTACCCCCCTCAAGTAGCTCAAGGGGATTCACTGTTTCAAACTTGTGGCATTTTTGACACGTACAACCGAGACTGGTGTTATTCTTTTTGTTTGTACGTTATTCCATTCCGTATTTGCTATACTCGGCGTCGGGCAGATTTGGGCAGTGTAGGGAAAACGGTAATTGATTTTCAAGGTACTGAAACATTTGGATTTGCGGAATATCCTTAAGTCTGAAAAAATAAACGACAAACGCCTTCCCATTTTCTTCAGTGTATCTTTGGAAACGGCCAAAAGTAGAGGCCAGTGGTTGTCTCCCTTCTTCAATCCGTTGTGTCCTCATTAAGGCCTTGTAAACTGCCAGGAAAGTGTCGGCTCAATTATCATTAGTTTTGAACATGAATTGTTTCGTCTGCTGTTAGCTAACGGACTTAAGTAGCATTTTGTACATTCTCTCAACAAATAGATAAGTCAATAATGTCAGCGGCGGCCCCAGCCACAGTCCTTTTTGGTCAGGCTCATGGCTGTTCTGATGATGATGATGTTTTATTCAAGGATCTTGTTGATTCAATGAAGGTTTTGATGGAAGGAATTTTGAAGTGTGAAATTGCTAACGAGATGTCCAGCGCCATTACTGTTTGTCTCGCCAGCACTGAGTATAAGAATAACCTGAGTGACGCGTGCAAGGTAGACGTTGGCTACTGTACAAACAGGAACATTTTCACAACTTAGGCTTCCGACTGAGACACATACCTCTTCAAGATGAAATCCAGAGACTTTATTAAACCAATTCTCCGTAACCCCCTTCAATCATCATCATAGACAGCAGTATATCAGTGGTTCACATTGAAGCTTAACTGCTACACAACCACGACGAATAAGAAGAAACCAACCCTGTTTAGGAAGAGACAAGAAACGAAAGGGAAACAGGAGGGGACCTAGTCACTAAAAATAGCTACGTCTATATTCAAACATACAACATCAAGGTGCCTACACCTTGCAAACAAACAACCGAGTTGTAAGTGAAAGTAAGGCGTCATCAGCAAGACAGCTTCTTCACGGCTATCACTGCCCCACGTCATTAAGTGCACTCACTTCACAGACAACTCGGTCAAACAACGACGACATTCACGCCACTGAGCTCGGTTAACCGTCATCTCATCTAAA
>LUCH01017950.1:0-21214 GCA_013368495.1 Paragonimus heterotremus
TGTGAACCTTGAGTCGTTAGCGAACGATTCAATAGCCAGGCTCACTTGCGATAACCTTCCAAAGACGTTGGACAGGTTTCTCAGGTGTTTCTTGTTTGTCTTCCCATGGACGATAACATCATTCAAGTGAACAAGGCACTGTTAAGGGATGACGTCGTCCAACACCCGCTGTATTAGATGTTGAAATGTGGCAGGGACATTTGATAACCCGAAGTGCTTTGCCTGAAATTCACACAGCCCTGTGGGCACCATGAACGCTGTTTTCACCCGGTCTGATTCTTCTACTCCTACCCGCCAGTAGCCTGAGGCTAAATCCAACGTGGTTAAGTAGAAGGAACTTCCCAGAGCGTCGAACATGTCATCAGTGCGGTGTAATGGGAACGCGTCGTTAATAGTGACCTCGTTTGGCCTCCTGTAGTCAACGTAATCGCCAATCACCGTCCTTCTTTTGCACCAACACATAGGAGAGACCCATGGAAAGTTTGACGGCTGGATTACATTTTTCTGCAGCATCTCAGCAATCATGTTAGACACACCTAACTGTAGGACCACTGGGAATCTCCTAGGTGATGTCTTTATGGGAGGGGCATTTCCCGTGTCTATTTTGTGTTTCAGCACGTTCGCTCGCCCCAGGTCATTCTTACTGCAAGCAAACGCATCAGTATGATCGGAACTTACTTTTCTCAACTTAGCTGAGCTTTGGTCATCATCGCGGCGCCCCGGGGCCTTAAGTACCGTTTCGACTTGTGATCTGGCATCCCCCGGGGTGACCTTTAGGGTAAACTCGGATCCGTTATTGAAGTACAATGATCTAGGGAGCATAGTACACGAGGGCGTGACCAGCTGGCGTTTTGCCAAGTCTAGGCAGCTTCCAAAACGCTTTAAGAGGTCAATCCCGACTATGTAACTAGCTGGAAGGCTTGGGGTCACTACGAATTCGTGTCGAAGCGTCTGATTAAGTATCCTCAGTGTGAGTGTCACTGATCCATAGGTACTCGTGGCCGAGCCGTCAGCGTTGGTTAGCTTCCAACTACGGTGCTCTCAGTTGTGGCAGCCGATTCTCCCGATAGCATCTGATCTGATCAAGCTACCTGATGCCCCTGTATCCAATTACCCCACGACCATAGCATCTCCAATCGTCAACTCTACAGCGTCGATGCATAGTGTATGGCCGATTGTTCCAACCGCGGTAACAGGTTCTACGCCGGGGTTGTGATCGATATTGGGAAGGGGCCGGCAAACGAGAACCTCTGTACTTCTGTATCTGACTACGACGCCATGCCCGACGATTGACAGAAGAATGTCGTTTGTTGCGAAGCGCGAAGTGCAGTACTGCCGGAGCCTCGAGGGGGGCGTCGATTCCTTCTGTCTTCCGCAATTTTTAGCGCAGCATCTAGAGCGGTTGAAGGATACAGCAAAGGCTCGCGCTTGATGTCGGGCTGGACACTCCAAAAACCAACCGCTCCAACACTCGTTTTTCTCGTTCTTGGACGGACTCACCGCAATACGCCGGCTCGATGAGCCATCTCACATCTGTCACAAATGCGTCGACCCTTTCACCTGGTTGTTGCTGTCGTCTACCTTAAACTTGATTCTCCATTGTATTGACAGCCCGGGCGAGTCAAGCAACTGACGGAGCTCATGGAATGTCACATCCCCGATCTCAGTGTCCATCACCTGACTGTTCATAACAGTGTCCAGCGTCTTGCCTGAAAAGAGACAGAAGAGAATCGTTTTTTGTCAAGCAACGGAAAAATGATTGATGCACTGCTCCGCCTTGCTTTCCCGTCGTCGCTCAAGCATCCCAAGAACAAACTTCCCTGGCATCGGCAGGAGGGGCGCTACAGCTGCTGGCTGGGAGAGAAAGGTTCCCCATCGACCGTGTCAAGGTGTTCACTGCCTCTGTCATTGCGTCGGTCGTGCATTCTTTGCCCGGGTTCTGGTCAGCTTCCGTCTATTTTACTGGAATCTGTCCTTTTTCTACTTCAAATCCTGGTAGGGTCGTTAAACTGTCGTATACCTGATAGGAGGGAGAACGAGGGTTAGCCAAAAACTGTTTATCACAAACACGTAACACAAGAGGGGCAAGAAACAATATGTAACATCACATCACTGTTCGTTCAGGTAGTTTATCTTCAATTGGTGCCCCTTCTTCGGAGACTGCATAAGCGCCGACTCTACAACACAAGGGAGGGGGACAGTGATTAACCGCGGTTTAAAAGCATACGACGCGCGCTTTCTCGCTTGCTGTTTCACTTTACATCATCCTATTTCTGGCACGACATTGAAGATCAGGTCAACGTTAACCTTATGATGCGAGAATTGATGTAACTACTCATCCTTTCCGTCGAACATTGAAAATTTGGTGAACTATCTTTTTAGAAGCGAGTGCCCCAAATGTTTCGTCATAAACCGGAATATTTCTCTCCTGTTATGTCTGTTTGGATACTCTATTTTCATAATTGCCTTGTTGTACAATTATTACTTATGTGTATGGTATGCATCTATGCGTATCGTGTTACAATTTGTACATTGATCACGTTCATCTGAGCTTATTTCTCACGGATGTGTTTAGAAATATACCACTACCATTATTATTCGCAACGTCTGTCGACAGGCTGTACCTATTGCGGTCGCGTATGTAAGCGACGGGCGTCAATAAATTCGGAGACCGCTGAGCAACTGATTCGGATCCAAAAGGGAAGATGGTTGTATTGGCGGGCCTCCTAATAATAGTGGGTTAAGTTACAAGAAAACCTTGTATAAACCAATTAGAAGGAGGTAACAACAGACCTGGATGTCGAACCCACCTAATATACAAACACCGTGAATAGCAGATCACGTGAATATAATTGAGTGCAACAGTTGCACAATGATGGAACGATCGTGCGCAAATGGAACCTGAGTAAGCATGAACAAAGGTCCAGTGATGGAAAATATGGAAAAATCTACACAAGAACAAGCTCCGACAAATAACCAGTATCAAGATTTTGTAATGCATCAAAATTAACGTTCATGAGAGAAATTATTCGGCGCGCGCGTAGCTTGAATGGACGTGTTGTAATAGCACGTAGTGTGCCGCCATCTTGTTTGGCCACGTACACTTCCTTCCGCTCCCTTTCATTTCCTCGAACAGGTGGGCTGGTCGCGTCTATGAACGGGGCTGAGGAAGATGGCCAACCAGAGCCCGAGGTCAGCGGTTAGTGAGCATGAGGCGACTCCTGATTGGTGGTTTGCCTCCGGACCGTGGGGTCCCCTATATATATGGACAAGGACACGATGCGAACTAATCTCCTTTGGTATCTCTGTTGTGTTAATGCACGCTTTTCGTTACTTTGTGACTTCTCTCTTCTTGTGTGAGGTAGACCCTATTGTACTTCGGTTACGAACGTTAAACATTGCGTGCTTTGTTGCTCGTGACTGACTCGTCGGGATATTACAGTGTCAGTCTCTGCAAGGAAAGCCAGCTGTCACTACCAAAAAGAATTCCAAAGGAAGAAAAATGAGGACCAACGAGGTAGGAATGAATGAAGACGTGGAACGTAGTCACTGACTTTCTATAAGATGCAAAACCGTCACCAGCCACTCAACGCAAACAGGTACTTTGCCGGCTAGCGCTATCCAGTATGGCTCTATTGTTGTTCGTTTTGATCGCAGGAAGACACGCGCAACGTCATGTGGACCCTCGGGTAGTAGGCACTCTAGTTGTAACTTCGGAGTAGGTGTACCTTTTGAGACGATGAACCTGAAGTGTCCAGTTTGTAGGGGTAACCAGAATATATATCCTACTGTCCTTGTTTTATAGCCAATCTATGAAGAAACGCAAAGCAACGCTGACAAACAACGGACGTTATTTTGTTTACCTGAAAGCGAACAATGTTGGGGGTTTAATGGGGTACAGGTACAATGTGCGATACCATGTTGTGATCAACGCCATAACACACTGGTTCATAAGAATAAGCCGGAACTGAGGAAGGAAGATAAGTCAGAATCATCATTGTGCGGCGCTACGTCCAATCTGAATAATGTGTTTAGGGTGTGTCTCGATAAGGTTGGTTAGTCCGGAAGCGTAGCCGGAAAGCCACAAGTTTCTGGATAACAGGTACCGCGCTACGTGGCCTGATGAACTTATTGCAAGGGTGACTGGTTTATGGGGACGGCTCTGTCAGATGACTTTTCGTCCTCTACACTTTCTACTTGTTTAACATCATATAATTTTCAATTCAGTTGCAATCCTTAGGTCAGGAGCATTCTGTTGCAGCTGACCCAGTTAATACGATGAAACAGTCGCCGCTGACGCACGCTGACATCGTTCAGCAATCTGAAGTAGATGAATAGGCCCTCTTGTTGGACACTTCATGTGAAAATTTATTTGGAGGCGGCGTGGGAATTTTGATGGGGTGCAACATCTTCGAAGCATAGTGAGTGAGGAAACAGAGACTGGGCGGTAGTAATGAGCCTTATGCAGGTAAGATCATTTTTGGCTGCAGTCTCGGAGATCCGCATCGTACTGTACTCCAAAATGAACATTGCGTAACCCCAATCGGAGCACGTCAGGTCTGGTTAAACGATATGTTCGAAAGGATCTATCAGTTAGATTCCACCGACGAAGATTTTTTGAAGGACAAATGGGGTCCTGTGAAGGGTAGACAATCGTTAAATATGACCGAAATCGGCCCAACTCTTGAAGAAGTTCATTGTGAGATAGACCTGCGATGGAGGCAATATGTCTGTGTTATACATAATAATAAAGAGGCTACCGAAGAAACTCCTCTCCGCATTAAAGATAAGGCTAATCGCAAACTGACTTCCGCCGACCAACGGAAGCATCAGCCTTCAGAGCTTATCCTGGTCTAGGTGACGTCTATAGGAAAATCACAGGATTTAGGCAAGGCGATAAAACTCTGTCGGCTGTGTCTGAGATTCTGGTTGAATCCAAAAAACAATGGTTGAAGTATTCCACTTTCTACTAGCTGCCAAGGTATTTTATTTGGATTGAGTTACTCCAGACCGTTGACTGGTTATCACGTTGTGTTAGATTTATGTCGGTGGTAAGGGATGTTGGAAAAAGTATATCAGATTGAGTAGAGGCATTCCTTGTGTCCCAAATGGCTGCATCCTGTCTTGAAATAATAAAGTTCTTGCAAGAAGGTAAGATTTTTGGGGAACTCAAGATGCAGAGGGTCTCCATTCTAAGCTCTGGTAAAGTTCCGTAACACCTTGGGTTGTGGACTTCAAACAGCCGCAAAAGTCATACTAAAATTGACACCTCCACTTAATTAACTAACGGAAGACGCCATACTGGTTGCTGTAAGCAGTTCCTATTCATGAGACAAGACGCCGCAGTTATATACGTACAACGGTACTGAGGAAATCGCTGCCTGTCATTAGTTGATCGTGTTGGCATTTGCGGTCAAAATGTAAGCTGACTGGTGTGACACAAAACAATAAACTTGGTGGGGGTGTAACATTGAAGTTGTTCGCCCAATCCTGATGTGTTATAACAAAGAGACGTTTGGATTGGTCCCTTGTTAGGTCCATTATGTTGGTGTTTGGATAGGCGATGAATGAAGCTGATCTTCATCACGGATCCGAAGACACATGGGTGCCTCACGTGTGTCTGCTAGCATTAGGATACAGTTTAGGGGTTTAATGGGCACGGCTGCTGTGGATTGAGGGTTCTGTGGGTGCTGTCACTGCAAAAACGATGATACTAAGCACTACATTCAATCGATAGCGACGAAGCCATCAACGAAGACGTCAACGGACGGCTACCCGTTTAGGTATTGAGGGCCAGAGTACTTCGGTTTGTTCAAGCTGCGTGTAGGAAAAAATGAGCCCGAACGTTATGGTTGCATGTTTATCTGTTGACAGATTCGCGCCATGCGTGCAGAAGCAGTCTATTTCATGTCTACCGATTCGTTTCTGATGTTTTAAAGACAACGGTAGCATGAATATCTACCCGAGTTAAAAATTGTCCCGAAATTCCTCATGTTTTCTTGTGTTCAGCGGGTAGGCGACGTAGTTGTTCATCACAAAAATACCATCAAGAATGCATAGCCCTGTGATGCAAATACCGGTATATTTCTCGGCGGTGACATACACGTACGCCAGTTGGTCGTAAAAAATTCGGGCAGTACTGTGTAACGAGACATCCGGTCAGTTTGCCTTCCAGAAGCGTGAGCAGAACAGCAATAAATTGCTACGGGTAAAACGAACATAACGGATCCCTTGAGTGGACTGGACAGTCGCTTCCGTTCCAACCGAGAAACTGGGTGTGGAGAATCAGCCGGTAGTCCGGGTCCGGTGCTCATATTGTCAACGTATATTGCATTCTTTTTAAGATCGCTATGGTTTGTTTGATTAGTGTTGAAAGGCGGCGCTTCGTCTCATGATCTTTCTCAAATAAATTGCACCAGTCATCCTTAATCATACTTCAGATACTGCTACTGTTTCACCGACTATTAATTATTTTGAGCCCTGTAAGTTTGTGAGTGACAAAAATAGATTTTTTATTCCCGTATTTTTTATTAGGTAACCTACAATTCCTATCAGTCTCTGATCCACACATATTCGTCTTGCTTCTATCCATTTGTTCGACTGAGCTCAGTTCCGTTTTATCGTCCTGCACTGCTAAATGGTGCTCAGTCGTCCATTTCGTCATACAGGCGCGTTCTTCGTTCAATTTCTGCGGATATTTTGCATTTGAGGTGGGAGATTTAACATTCTTGTGTATATATCCAGTAAATGTCGTATCAAATCCAGCTCTTATGAGGGCCTTCTCGTCAACCGTTCCGGTGGAAAAATATCTCATTTGCAGTTGAATATTGAATAGGGCACTTACTAGGTTGTCTGATGACGCGTAATTCGGTATGAACTTCGATCGTTAACAAATGATCCAATGGGGCCCGCTAGTATCGACAAATGTTGGCTCAAGGTAAACGAAGAACAGGCTCATGAGCACAAATCGTATACCTTCAACTTGGGAACAATGATTATGTTGTCAATAGCCCGGATTGAGTATTTGGGTAATGGGATGGTCGTTGAGCTTTGTATTTGGGTCGCAAAAGTCTCATCACCGTATAAGGAGACACCTTCAGTGCCTAGACGTCTCAAAGTATATGTCTAATAGCGGGGTTCGGTCAAACCTGTACGTTGAAACAATCGCGCATTGATGCTGTCCTATCGTTCGGTGATGAGAGGTTTGCAACCTAAGTGGCAAACTCAGTGGCCATCCCAATACCACAAATTTTATATTGTTGTCAGGTAAACTGTCAAGTTTGACAAAACGATGAGTGCTGCAACGTTAAGGCCGTACAAAAACTAAACCATTTCTATTTCTTTGTGAGAAGTAAATTCTCTGTCTGCATCTATGGTTACATTCGAGGTATTGTTCACGCGTCGGGTGCACGCATCGGACTAATAGCTACAAAGCTCTGAAGACCGCGTAACGGACTTCCACCAGGTTGCATTCAGGTATCGGCCGTAAACCATACGGGCAGTGAGTGACGGAGTTAAAACACTTCTCACTTGGACGTAGATGGATTAAGGGGAAGCACTTTGAGGTTTTCAACACTTCCGCATGACTTTTGAGACAACTGTTCTGAAGGAATCCAAAAAGGGAAGGCTGGAATAGTGGGAGGCGATCATATCCATCAAGGGTAAACTTGACTTGCGTAAGTCACATTTCAGTGGTCTATCTAATGAAACTACTGCCGCCACTAAAGCTACGTCGTTCAGAAAGGAAGGCGATGATTGTTTGTTCGCTATATTCAGCGGCTTGCTGTGAACGTAGAGTTCAAGTGTGACAGCTATTTTTGTGATTTACATGATCATGTGTGTTATTCTCCGACTTCTAGCGAACATTCGAGCAACGATCAGTTTACTGGCAACGTTTATCGATAGGCTAGAACTAGAATGGCCGCGTCTGTGGCGCAACTGGCGTCTATGAATTCTGGGCCCGGTCAGCAACAGAGTCGGACCAGAAAAAGACAGTCCTAAAGGCGACCTTCTTTCTATTTATTGGGTGCCCGATTGTAAGAAAAACATCAAAAATTGAAGAAGACAGAGTAACAACAGACTTCGATACTGAATTTCTCGAAGTTTTATGACACGAGATCAGTGATTCACATGAACACGGTCAAACAAAGGTCACTTAATAGTGAAGCGATATGGCGTAAGTGGAACTAACTTACACACAAACAAAGGCTGAGAAGTGAAGAGTGAAGACAGACAAAACGCACGAGAACAGGCTTCCACAAGTGAATAATGTCAGGCTTTAGCAATATATCAACCGTAACGACGATCGAAAGAACAGTTCCTTGCGTACGTAATTCGAATGACCTTGTAAGCTTTTGTAGCAAATGCTTACAATTACTACAGAGAATTTTTCGAGTGTAAGACAAAGAACAGCCACCGAAAGGGGAAAGAAGACGACAGGAAAAGTGGCCACCAAATTTCTATCAAACACACTCACTGCATGCGGTTATTCTGGCAACCAGTTCGTGCAAACCATTCTGTTAACCATTTCTATACCTTTGTGCGAAACCACATGTCATTGCGAACGGATCCGGTTATGTCGATAATAAGCGGGATATTCCGCACACCGTCTACTGATTTTTTGTCAAATTGTTGGTCGACGACTTAGCTTTATGGCGAATTACATTATTTCCGCGCCCTTGCCCAACTTCAAACGTCAAACGTTTCGCTTTCTATATAGAGTGTGAGGCTATCTATTCGTCCTCGTCCGATTCTACTCTCAAACGCCTTCATTTTTTATCCGGTGACCTTTTTACTCAAACGTACTTCAGCTTACCTGCCGATCGCTCCATTTCTTCAACAGTTCTTCCGTTTCAATTGTTATAGACAAGTGATCATGAACACTGCTGACGTCCTCTAACGATTTAGAACGCCCTTGGTGATCGGCGATTAGGCTTTAGTCCAGACATAGGTCGAAACGAAAGAGTTCGGTGAGGTCTGGGAACAAACCGTATATCCCCAAGAATGCTTGGAAATACCACACATAGTTAGCTTTGACCAACCTTGGAGCTAGTAGTGACAACCAGGAAAGGTAGTAAGAGAAGGTGAGGTAAGGTGTAGCCCACTGGGTGCACTCAAGTGCGCGCCAATTAAAAAGTGTCTAGAGCCTTCCAGTTCGTTAACTAACGCTCAAAAATGTGTAGATTAACCCGCAGCGAAGAACAGAATACCAGCTAAATCGTTGGGGGAAAACCAACCGTCCGCTCTGTGTATCTGGTTATGTGCCTGATGTTGAATCGTTCGCTAACGATTCAAGGTTCACAACGAGTTACGCGTAATCGGTTAATCCAAAAATGTCTTTCCCAATATCCAACGGCAGAGAAGATAATCTATCCTTGAAATTGTTAATGAGAAGACGCCCGTGAAAACTGGATTTAATACGGTACTAATTGAATCAATGTACATGAAGTTAAATATCATACCTCGAACGTGAAATATCCTCGCAAATCAAAAAACAATGTGTTGGTACAACAACCCTGACAACCAGGCACCGCTCAGTAATGGGGGACGATAAAACGGAATTGAGTTCACTCAAACAAATGGTAATTGGTCGGGTTGAAGCAAAGTGACTGTTCACGCTTTGAGAAATGGTGAGAATTATAAGCTACTCAAGAAAGAACATGGAAGGAAAATGTCTTATTTTGACATTTATAGATGTACAGGGGTCAGACTGAATAAGAGTGAAAGAAACGGTTATAGTAATTGTAAGAATAAAAATGGTTAGTACTGTTTATTCTTGGAAAAGTGAAGAAAGATAGGGCCACCCTTCAACACTGATCAAACAAGGCACAGCAATCTCAAAATAATGCAACAAACCTTAACAAAATCAACACCTGATGCAAGCGGCAATGAGTTCGCATCAAGCCACTACGGTCGGCACACTTGACAGACGGGCTAGGCGAAACGGTTGCAACCGATATCTTCAAAGTGGCCACTGGATCGTTGACCGCTATATATATTTACTTGTATTTTACGCCAATTTGTTGTCACTGTAGTTCGCTGGTG
The DNA here is from genome assembly GCA_013368495.1 of Paragonimus heterotremus. NCBI lineage: Eukaryota > Metazoa > Platyhelminthes > Trematoda > Plagiorchiida > Troglotrematidae > Paragonimus > Paragonimus heterotremus. The sequence goes on from LUCH01017950.1 coordinate 10,045, forward strand.
TCGGCATTTCCTTGATTAATCACCATTGAGTTAACAAAACGGGAGTGATTCACTCACGTCGGTGTGGTTGGTCGTCTTATTCGTGTATGATTGTTTGTCAAATGATATCTGTTTTCGTCCGTTTACTAAATTTTAATGCTCTCCACGTATCAATAATAATTCTTCTGTCATCAGAATTACTATCACTGGCTTCTTCTCCAGCTTGTAATAGATCTGAACACTATACAAAATTCAGGTATGAACACGAGACCAAAAGGGGGATAAAAATGGAAACGACTGACTCACAATAGTTCGTTAAAATGCGTTGGTCGAGAATTCCACTACACTGAACGCAGTATCCAATGGATACAATCTGACCTGTTGTTCCTAAATAATCTTGGAGGCGACAACTGAGATAATTCCGAGGACACATAAATAAGGGAATTTTGCTGCAATGGCCAGTTGATTCCGTTAGCTTCTGACTCTCCGAAAATCTGTTTATGAGCGACACTGGACGCAGAGAGAACACAAGGCTCGCGACCCGAAAAGGGAGTGAGTTGTATTTATTGATTAGTTCATTGAAGTTGGTTTAAACGTTGGCTGTATAGGTGAAGTTGGGGAAAGTGAAAAGCGTGAATAACAATCAGAATTATGAAATGGAAGATGGCACGCGAAAGGTTGCAAGCTTTTTCGGCTCTGAAAATAAGATTGAGTTTAACCATCTCGCTATCTTTTGACTGTTTTTCGACGTAATTTTGCTTTCCACTCCTGATCCTACGAATAAATCCAACGCGAGACAATATTCCATTATTTCCAGACGATCAAAATCTTGTACCGGTTGGACGACTTGCAATGTCTGCGAAGTTCCGTCGATCTGGAGTAAGTAACGAAGTCCAGTCCTGATGACCGTCCATTTCTCCGCAAAAATTTGAGCCCTGCTATCTTCCTTCATCTTAATAGAAGTTTCTACGTATTTTCCGGAACTGTTTACATCAAACAATGGCTAAATTCTTCGTCTGTTAATTTTTTCTATCCACACAAGTCCTATTTCTGGCATGACATTGAAGATCAGGTCAATGTTAACCTTGTGAAGCGAGAATCGACGTAACCGCTCAGTATTTTTATCCGACATTGAAAATTTTGAGAAATGTCCTTCTAGAAGCGAGTGTCCTAAGTGCTTCTTCATAAACTAGAATTCTTCTCTCCTATTATGTCTCTTTTGTTACTTTATTTTCATGATTGTTGTTTTGTACGATTACTAACCATTTGTGTGTTATGCACCCACCCGTATCGCTCCACAATGTGTAGGCTAATCACGCTCATCTGAGTGTGTTTCTCACAGACGCGTTTAGAAATGTGCCATTATTCTTATCATTATTATTAGAGCCCTTTTCTTCCGGTCCAAGAAAGTAGACATTATTCTCTTAGGTCCTTTAATCCTCCCAACTGGACTGAGAAGGTCGTGGTGGTCGGATCTCTCTCCGGCGTGGAGAGAAGAGACGATATTAATACTATAAATTATTTTACCGTCCTAAAAGACAAAGACCCTTCACTCGATTTCGGGGTGCGAATTTTAATGAAAACTGCATCAAACTAGCCTGGGAAGAAGGTGCTAGTTATTGGGATTGCTCGCCTAAGAAAACCCAGTCAGCTGCTGTCTTCATACGTTTCAAGAACGATTCACCGCATTATTTCGAACAATGTCGAAGGGGGAAGGTCGGTGGCTTTTGCGGTTGTTCCTATCAGCAGAATAATGTAAACTTGAGTAACACGCCCAACTACATCATTAGCAAGGTGCGTATTGTTTTGCTTATTGCTAACTGACTGTGTTTGAATGTAGCTTGTCATGTGTACGCGAGTCAATGTTCGTTTATCTGACAGAGAATGATCGACCTTGATGCTTGTTAGTTATCAGACGGAAACACTGATTCCCACTTTTATCATTTCACCTGCAACTCTCCTATCTTCGTATCACGGACGCTTATAACTCCGATGACTATCAGTCTATGTTTTGAACGCCTACAGAAATAACTGACGGCTGCCAGTATGTTATCTCAATTTCGCCAGAAATGAAAGAGATCATCATAACTTATCTCCAACGGTCTAAGTATATGTTTAGTCCGAATTCTCCCGTGTTCTTCTTGTCACCGTCGATCATAGCTCGAGTGAACTGGACGGAGCAGTTAGTGGTGTGAACGCATACTACATACTTAGGCGTCGATCACGGCTCTGCCCTACGGGTTAAGCCAAAGGGTACTCTATGCCTAGACATTTATAATTGCCCCTTCCATTTGTCCTACCTTACTAGTTATGCCAAACTGTACTCCATGTTTAGACACTTATAATTACTCCGTCCATTTGTCTTACCTTACCAGTTAAGCCAAGTAAATAGATGGACGAGTAAAGTCACTGGGGACGAAGACGTTGGGATAGAACTTTGAATCACGTACGTGATAAGTGTGGATAAATCTACAAACATCCTTCGTTTTTTCAGCACATGATGTAGCCTTCGGCTTTTATGTGTTATGGATGTCCTTCCGAATGACTGAAACCGTGTATCACATGAAGTCTCCATCATCATGTCGCCCATTGCATCTGGTATCTGCAAGAAACCTGTGTATACGTACATGAAGGAACTTACTTTCTTCTTATCAAAAGGATAATCGTTCCGGGTGATGTTCATGTGCATTTACTTTGGCCCGTGTGCAACCGGTGCACGGTCAGCTGACTGGTTTAGGTCGACATCTGTTGTCAGTGGTGTGCGAGACTTGCTTCCCAAAGTCACCGGAGAAGTGCGAACAACGGCTGAAGCAGAGGGAGCGGACAAAAATAAGGATTGAAAACGTACACCTACCAGGCGATTGAGGTTGAAACCGCCTGCCACAGAATGGACGTTCCATTTTGTCTGTCATTTGGGTACATTTGGAGTTTAAAAAATCGGCTGATCGGCATCACAGCAATAGCTGTCCGTCTGTACGGGGTCACCGCGGTGTCCGCACAGCAGTCTTGTTTCAGGCTTCTTCACCTACCTCCATTGCATAACGCTTGTAGCTGAGCCCACGGGGAAGTCGTATAAAAGTAAGCCAGTCTTTGCACGTTCCACTATCTTACTAGCAAAAGCAAAGCTGCGGGCCTACCAACTGTCGAATTGGCAAGCTGTACTCTGCCAGCCGCCGCTCATGAATGGGGACGTGGCCTCTGTACACGGAAATGAAAACTATGAAGGTCCTTGCCGTAGGGGTGGAAATGTTTCCGAAACACCGACAGAATGCGTCTGTATGGAAGCCACATTGTACAGTACAAGGTAGATTCACATGGGCTCTCTGCGCTATCCACGACGAAAGCGTCACCATCTTGTTGCGCACGAAGCTGCCGTGTTCAAGGTGATCACTAGAGAAGTGCTTACCCGGCACTCAGAAACTGTTTCGAAAGGGAGTCCCGGAGCCCGTCCTTCAGATGTTTTTAGACAAGGTGACTTGTGAATGTGGTCCTTCTGTGAAGAATCTTCTTCACGTACCAGTCCACCTCCACAACCTCACGACGGCGACACTATACGTCGTTTGTGTTTCGTACTCTCGCAGCAGCCACCTGCCGCGGATCCATATGTTTTTAACCATCGACGGTTAGGATGTCTCTTGGGTGCGTCCTCTTCTTCAACCATCCGTCTGCGTTCTCCAGACAATTATTCGTTCGATTGCCAAAGTGGGCAACATCACTTTTCGCATGGATGGCTCACTTTGGATTGATGAACAGTCAACTACACAACAAATAAGTCAGAAACTTCCTATCCGTTCGGCCGATGATATACAAATCGCGTTTGAACCTACGATAAACAATGTAACCCCTTCTGTCTCATTGTCTGCCATAACCATTCGGTGGAGGAGAAGACGATTGCGGAAAGAGTTTGTCTCTTGACGAATATGACGGACGAATTTCGCTCACTTACATGCCAACGTACGGCATCGCGTACATGAAAGTGGCACAGCAGGATGTCGTAGTCGAACACCACGTATTGCCCTTACTTGCGCAGCTACCTTATCCATGACAAACCTCTTCATCGCAATTAGCTCCACCACCATTTTTCAAAAAATTTCGGAAACTCCACGTAGTAGAGCATATTTCTTACTACAAACGTACCTGTATATCACGGGTTGGCCAGGTCCCATACTGTCTGTTGCGAAGAACAGATATAACTGCCAGTGCTGCTTGTAATCGGCAGAACGTGAATGTCTCCGTTATTTTTTAGTTAAAAAACAATCCGTAGCCACCAAAGTTGCTGGGAATTTGAGATACGTCGCAAAAACTAAAATCTTGAAAATTCGTTCCCTTGAGATTTCTTTGTTTCAATCTTCCGAAGACGTAAACAAGAAATGTGCGGTTGTTTAATGGCATAGGGATTGATGGAAAAATAACGCAGAGTCGGAAATGTGAAGGTAAAATATAAGGAAAATCAACGTCGTTGACGTGGAAACACACGCTTTTATTAAGATTTCGAAATGATTCAGCAGGGAAGCGTGACCATTATTTCGACAATCGAACTGTTGCTTAAACATAAGTACTCAGCTTTTTATAATGTCACGAACCTGGGAGACGCCTATAACCTACTTCAACGTAAGACAATTCACCATACTTCACTACAGGTTGGTACCACTTTTGTTAACTTTTTCAAGAAATCAGGATGTACGCTGAAATGGAAACAAGGTGATCTGCTGACAGAATGACATCAAAGAAAACTGCCAGCTGGAAAGACAACAATATTTGTAACGGCAATTTTGTAGTTCGTCGGTACGGTGCTTCAAGGCCGAAGCGAGTGGAAAACGGCCATCTAGGCTATTTAGGTCATTTGGACGCGAGAAAGAGATTTTTCAAATTTTTCATGAAATATTAAAACGCATATTGCGGGACAAATATAGATACGTTATCGGGTATAACAGCTTCGTTACAATAAGTAGAATCATCTATACCTAAAAATTGTCCACATTGGCACATTTATTGGAAAAAATGTGTCAACAGTTTTTTTCGACAAAAACTTCATGTTGACTTTCCTCATCGATTCTACGTCCTGAAAATGTTTCCATCGGAATTTCCACGGTAGAATACATAACTGTTTCTGCAAAAACATTCAGTGCCGCGTGATTTTGTAGATATGATTGAATTTGTACTCCTCCACCACGTTGCGTTTACATTGCATTGTACACGAAATATCCAAGTAATTCTTGATGAAACCTCTGCCGCCACGGTCGCAGCTTAATTATTCACCTGAATTATATGTTCAGTTTCTTTTCCTTTGTAGTATTTCCAGTGGAAAAGGGTTTACGTTTTCACCTGGTTGTTTCTACCTGCGGTACAGTATAAGCATGGATAACACGTCCCACTCTACCAATAACAACGTGCGTATTGTTTTGTTTATTGCTTTTTGACTATTCTTGAATATAGCCTGTCACCTGTACGCCAGTCAATGGTCATTTATCCGACAGATAATGGCGAAATTTGATATTCGTTATTTATCCAAGGAAAACATTGATTCCCACTTCCACCACTTTAGCTACAACCGTCATATCTTCGTATCATGGACGATTGTGATTCCGATGAAAGTTGGTCTATGGTTTCGCCGGCTACAGACTTCCTTAACGGCTGCCAGTGTGTTACCTCATTTTCGGTCATAACTTAAGGAGATCATTACGACATGTGCCCAACGGTCTAAATACACATATATTCTGAATTCTCCTAATTTCTGCTTATCAACTTTGGTCACAGGTTAAGTGAACTGGACAGGGGAGTTGCCTCTGTGGACGCATACCACATAATTAAGCGTTGATTTTAGCTTAAGTGAATTACACGGAGCAGCTACTACTGCTAACGCATACCACCTACTTAGCCGTTGATCATAGCTTTAGTGAACTGGACGGAGCAGTTACTAGCTTGAATACATGCTACATACTTGGACGTTGATCACTGTTTCAGTCGACTGAACGGGGTAACTTCTAGCATGAGTACATGTGATACGCTTGAACGTTGACCATAGCTTAATTGAACTGGAGGGAACAGCTACTAGTTTGAACGCATACTGCATACTCAGGCGTTGATCATAGCTTGAGTTAAATGAACGGAGCAACTACTAGCATGAGTACATGTGACATGCTTGGACGTTGATCACAAGTTGAATGAAACGCACGAAGTAGCTGCTTATGTGAACGCGTACTACTTGGTCAGGCGTTGACCATAGCTTGAGTGAACTGGACGGAGCCACTACTAGCATGAATGAATGTGACATGCTTAAAAGTTTATCATAGGTTAAGTCAACTAGAAAAAACAATTCAAGCGTTTGATTCCGTCCACCCGAATCTGTCACTCACAGTTGAGTACGTGGGTGAGAACTGTGAACCCTTCTTGAACATCCTGGTTAGGCGCCGTTCCGACAGTTCTATCAAACGTTCTGTGTACCCCTGTTTTCTACCAGTCGTTGCATCTATCAGTTTTCCTGCAGTTGCGAAAACACATATATTAGTAGAACAGAAAGGGTGCTTGAAACCAGGGCCAAGGAACTGTAATGAGATCACCTTCGACGTCCCTAAAATCCTAAACTCCCTGTGGCGTGAGAGTTGCCGGTTCACATTACCTCGTGAATGTAAAGTTACTATAAACCAGTAACACCAAGGTTAGTGTGTTGGCGTAAGTATCGCAGTTTTGCTTATAGCTGTATAAAGAATCTGCGCCATCTCCACCATTGTAGGCTGCATTCACTAGGATAACAGTGTTTTAGCTACTACCGTTGGGAACGCCGCCCAACTAGACTGACACTTGTTCGAATCCTGAAGGTCAACTGGAATTTCCGTTGACATTCGTCCTCTCTGGTAGCTACCGTGCGGTTGTGCTGAAGGTCCTCTCACGTCCATTTCCCTAGCGCCCCTATTCTTTACGTTGAAGTCCGCTTGTGTACGGTGAGTAAATAAAATAAATAAAGTTTGTTTGCAGATTCACCGTTTTCTCACTGAGATTTCCGCTCCGTGTTAATTCAAGGCTGGGGGAAACCTTGGGTGTGTGAACCTCGGAACTAGCATCGCGAAAGAACACATCCCAAACTGGTTGAGAGTTGCAATATCTAACCCGCCAATGAGTGACACTAAGCGACGACGAAACGCCGCTTCGTCCATAGTAAGGCACTTATCGACTACAGGTCACAGTGTCAACATTGCACCTTCGTTTAAGATCTTGATGAACGCTCACAACTCACAACTTCTCAAGTATATTGAAGCTTTGTTGATCAGTCGTGATCAGCCGGTCTCATGTGCACAAAAACAACTGACGTTCAACCTTGGTTTACCGTGGGTTTGACCGTAAGTGCCAATCACGATTCAGCCTAGTTTGTAATTCTGACCGTTTCATTTAAGTTTTGTTTGATTTTGTTGTCATGTTAGTCACACGTTTATGACTGACGAGTGTGCGAAATGAATTCATATCGTATTTTGTGTCTTCTGACTATTCTTTTCAAATTATGTAATACACTTCAACATTATTGCACGCATTGGTTTTTCCGATTCCTGTCATACAATGAGATTGGTAGCTACTCCGTCCGGTTGACTTAAACCATGATCAACGCCTAAGTATGTAGTATGCATCCACACCAGAAGCTATTCCGTGCAGTTGACCTAAACCATGATCAATGCTTGAGTATGCAGTATGCGTTCACATTCTTCGTTACTCACACCAGATGACATAAAATATGATCAATGCCTAAGTATGTAGTATGCGTTCACACTACTAGCCGCTCCGTCAAGTTCACTGAAGCTATGATCAACGCCTAATTATGCCGTACTTATTTACCTTAATAGCTGCTCCGTCCAGTTGACTTAAAATATGCCAAACTGTGCTCCATGCTTACAAACCTATAACTGTTCGGTACATTTGCCCTACCTTACGAGCCATGCCGAACTGTACTCAATGCTTAGACATTTACAACTGCTCCGTCCATTCGTCCTACCTCACGAGTTGTGCTGAACTGTACTTAATGCTTACACACCTATAATTGCTCCGTCCATTCGTCCTACCTTACGAGTTACGCCAAACCGTTCCCTATGCTAAAACACATAGGTGGACGAGTGAAGTCACTAGGGACAGAAACACGAGGATAGAATCTTGAATTGTGTAGTTGATAATTGTGGATGAATGTACATACTACCTCCACTTTTTCCCAGTACAGGATGTAGCCTTCGGTTCTCATATGTTATTGGTGTTCTCCCGGATGGTTGAAACCGTGTACCACATGAAGTCTTCATCATGATGTCGTTCATCGCAAGTGATATCTGCAAGAAATTTGTGAACGCATATATGAAGGGACTTACTTTCTGCAATTAAATCAACAGGATAGTCGCTCCAGGTGATGTTGATTTGCACTTTCCTCGGCCCGTGTGAAAGCGTCACACTGTCACTGGAGCGGTCTCAGTCAACATCCGTTGCAGGTGGTGTGTGCACTCCATTATCACTGGAGAAGTGCGAACAACGGCTGAAGTAGATGGAACTGACAAAACTAAGGATTCAAAACGTGCACTTACCAGGAGACTGAGGTTGAAGCTGATTGTCACAGATTGTACACTCGTTTATGTCTGCCATTTGGATACATTTGGGGTGAAAAATCAGCTGATCGATATCACAGCAATAACCGTCCATCTGTATGGGGTCGCCTCAGTGTTCACATGGCAGTCCTGATGTAGGCTTCTTCACCCACCTCGGTTGCCTACCGCTTGTAGTTGAACCCATCGGGAGGTCGTATAAAGGTAAGCCGGTATTAGCACGCTGCGCTATCTTACTGGCAAAAGCAATGATGGCGTTCAGGCAAACCACCACCGTGCGGCTTTTGCAGTCATGCAGTTTTTCAAATACACGATTAAGGGCTTTATAGTGGCAGTTGAAATTGGCTACAGCAAGCGGCCGAAGCTGCCGGCCTATCAACTGCCGAATTGGCAAATTGTACTCTGCAAGCCACTTTTCGTCAATGGGGACCTCACCTTTATAAAGGAAGATGAACATTGCAGAACACTTTACCGTAGGGCTACAGATGTTTATGAAACACCCACAGAATGTGAATGCATGGAAGCTACATTATACGGTAAAAAGAGCACTCACATGTACCGTGTGCGCTATCGACGACAAAAGTGCCGCCATCTTGGTGTACTTGAAACTGTAATGTTCAAAGTAATCGCTAGAGAAGTGCTTACCCGGAACTCAGAAACTGTTTCGAAAGGGAGTCCTGGAGCCCGTCCCTTCCGATGCTTTTGGACAAGGTGACTTGTGGATGTGGTCATTCTGTGAAGAACCTTCTCCACGTACCAGCCCACCTCCACAACCTCACGACGGTCGCACCCGTAGGTCGTTTGTATTTCATACTCCCGTAGCAGCCACTCACTGTGGTTCTACATTTTCTGAATGGTGACTGCTAGGAATTCTCTTGGGTGCGTCCTATTCTTCAACCGTCCGTTTGCGTTCTTCAGCCTATTGTTCGTTCGATTACCGAAGTGGACAACATCGCCTTGAGCATGGATGGCTCATTTCGGCTTGATATACAGCCAATTAAACGGCAATTAATTCAGAAACTTCTTATCCGTTCGGCCGATGATGTACAGAACATGTTTAGACCTACGGCCAGCAGTGCCACTTACTCTTCCTCATTTTCCGCCGTAGTCATTCGGTGGAAGAGAAAACGACTGCGAAAAGAGGCTGTCTTACAACAAATATAACGGACAAATTTTGCCCACTCACATGCTTACGTACGGCATCGCGTACGTGAAAGTTACACAGCAGGATGTCACAGCCGAACACTACATGGGCTGCCCTCATCTGCGTAGCCATCTTATCCATGACAAATGTTTTCACCGCGATCGGCTCGCCCATCATTTCCCGAAAAATTTCGAGATGTCTAGGTAGTGAAGCATACTTCTCACTACAAACGTACCCGTATATCACGGATCGGACGTGCCCCATACCGTCTGTCACTAGGAACTAGTATAACTTCCAACTTCGAAAGTATGAGGAAATGTGCAATGATATACTTGTGCCTGTTTGTTCCGTGAGTGGAATCCACATTCACAACACTGGGAGAACGTCAAAAAAGTTCAATCTTCATTCGCTGGGCGAAGCAGATATGCGTACATCGGTTACCTTCACCCCCAGAGTGCGCACCACACCTATAGCACTTATCACCGACAGCACCTCATCAAGGTTCTCCAAAATGAAGTGCTCAATCTTACGTAACAAACTCAATTGACATTGCAGGTTTTAGCTTGCGGCGGATGCTTCCAACGTCAGCGGTCGTGATGAGATTCCCGTAAACATCCGCTACATACTGCTCACTTTCAGCAGCTGGTATACTGTACTGGAACAGACTCCTGCATTCGTTCAATTCACCGATGGTGAGTCCACGATGCGTAGGATGGGACTCGGATAGCAGACGATTGCGAGGATGGTTGTGCTCCAACTCGAAAAAGCTCACAACCAGACATGCACCTCGTCGGACCACATGAACTCGTGATTTGTAACACGTGTCGCGAGAACTGATTTGTTAGGACTAACAACGGCTAACTCACTAGACACGTCGCACACCCCTGCATACACTCTTACGACTTTTGTACTTTGTACAACGATAATAAATCTGCGCGGTTTTCAGGAAACCACGTCATCTTACCTTATCGTACTTCAAGGCAGTTTTAGACCTACGGCTCATGCCAAGAGCGTAAATAACTCACACCTCGTCCATGTACCTTTGAAGGCACTCGTGAAAGTGTGAGAAAGTGCAAAATTCGCGATCCTCAAACATCGCCTTGAAAGCGGCAATATAATCCATTTCCTACAAATAAAAAATAAACCAATGGAAGTTAAATGAGGAAACAAATGAAAAAAATGAAAAAGTACATTGAAAATAACCCCAGCAATCTTGGGATAACGTCCACGCACGCAATCGACCACAACAACAGCAGCCATACTGTAACAATAGGGAAACTGTTGCGCATGTCATTTAAACTTTCCACTGATGTTCTCCCTCTTGTTATCTGTTTCAGGTCGCCCATCTACATATTATTCGACGTGTTCCACACGACATGAACGCACCTATAACTCTGACATTCGATTTCCACTGGACTAACTTGTTTGAACGGCAATTATCCGTTTCACGGAATTTGCCTTGAAGGTCGTTCAAAAG